>PVJH01027860.1:0-28152 GCA_004026705.1 Nesogale talazaci
TGGGAAGAACTGGAGGGAATTATGCTAAGCAAAGCAAGTCAAGCACAAAAGGAGAAGTACTGCATTAGCCCCCTAAGGTAAGTAGAAACAGTATGGTGAGTATAAAATAGAAGACTCCTATACCATAACAGTTGGTCCAAGATGTAGGGTAAGGGGAGGAGGGAGGACCAAACCCAGGTAGGTACATGCTGGGTGCAACACAGTAATGGAAGAAGGATGAGGGGGTGGAAGGGATAAGGAGATAAAAGGGAGTTCAGAAGTGAAAGGATAACAGAGAGAATGTGGCACTAATCCACCCAGGGTGGAGAGTACTGGTCTTGTGTCCAGAAATGGGAGTGGGCGAGCAGTTTCTACCATGAAACACCCAACCATGAGGACAGCGTGGACACATGGAAGGATGCAAGAAAAGAGAGAGCTACAGAGCCAGACCCAACCAGAGTCAGATGGACTCCATCCCTAGAATTAGGTGTGGCAGAGTACAGGTTGAGGGAGGGGCCAGCATCCCACACCCACAGGGACAAAGACAAGAAGGAAGGAAGAGGAAGAGAGTTGGTCCAAGCTCCACGCCGACACATGATGCTCAGAGGAATACAGCCCTCTGGAGTCGCAATGCGCCACAGAAAGGACTGGGCAAACAACAATTCCTTGGGCATGAGGGAGGGGAGGAGAAGGGGGCGTGGACAAACACATGGACTGGGGAGGAGGAGCAACAAGTCGTCTGGAATCTATGGAAAGGAGGGTGTGGGAGGCCTGGTCGGGATTTAGCAAGGACAATGATTCTGTGAGGAAACACTGAAACGCCAATGAAGGTGGAACATGATGGTGGACAGGAGGGAAATGGACAGAAATAGAGGAAAGAGCGAGAAGGCAAAGGGCACTTGCAGAGGTCTAAACATAAATATGTCCATACACAAATACAACTATCTATTATAAGGTGGGGATAAATTTAAGAACGTATCTATAGGCCAAATACTAGGGTAGCAAGTGGACCTTGGGCTCTCTCCCTGGTCCTCCCTCAATGCAAGAACACTTTGTTCTATGAATATGGCATTCCTCGAGGCTTACTGGCCCAACACGATTACTGAAGTTAAATGGGTGTGCAAGCAAATGGTGAAGAAAGCTTATGGTTCCCAGCCATCAAAGGATATATCTGGGGTCTCAAAAGCCTGAAGATAAACAACAGACCATTTACTTGAGAAGAGACCACACCCACACAGAAGCACAACAGCCAGCATGGCCACATGATGGTGAAAGGTCTAGACAATAGACATCAAATGGGGGAAAAAAACATATCACTGTGTGCACACATCCCCAAGGTGCCCACTGAGGACATGTGAGAGCATGAACAAGAGTGGTGAAGAAAGCTGATGGTGCCCAACTATCAAAAGATAGAGGATCCGGGATCTTAAAGGCTTGAGCATAAACAAGCAGCCATCTAGCTCAGGAGCAACAAAACCCACCATAAAAGAAGCTCACTTGCCTGTGCAATCATGAGGTGTTGAAACAATCAGGTATCAGACATCAAAATTAATGGACCAATTGACTCCCCATATCACTGAAGACAAATGGATACAGTGGGAAACAGAGTAGAAGAAACTATGGTGCCCAGCCAAATGATTGAATGTCTGGAGTCTGAAAGACTTGAAGATAAACGAGTCGCCATCCAGCGCAGAAACAGCAAAGCCCACATGGAAGAAGCACACTCGCATGTGTGATCAAGAGGGGCCGAAGGGAGCAGATATTGAGCATCAAAGAACAAGAATCACATCATTATGAATGAGGGGGAGAGCAGGGTGGGGACCTAAGACTCACTGGTGGGGAGTCATGGGGGGGAGACAGGCCAATCAAAGGGCAGCCGGGCAGTGATGATGCATACAAGTTTCCTCTAGTTCCTGAAGCCTTCCTCTCCCACAACCATCATGGTTCCAACTCTACCTTATAAATCCAGATGGACCGGAGAAGGTACTGGTGGAGAGGGGAGCTGGAGATATGGGGAAACCAGGATGGGTGAGCTCCTACAGGCCAGTGGTTAGATTGGAGCTGCTGGAAGGGTGGAGAGATGGTGGGGTAGAGAGATGAAACCAACTGCAAGGATATACACATAAGATCCTATTTGAAGGATGGGCATCTGGGGAGTGGGTTGGGGGAGAGCTTGGGCAGTGTAAGATATGACAGAACAATAATAATTTATAAAGCATTGATGGTTGGTGGGAAGGAGAGAGCAGGGGAAGAGGGGAAGGGATGGAAAAACCAATACTAGGTACTCAAGGGAAAAGGCAGATGATTGGAGAACGATAATAACAGCAGACATATGATGGTGCCTGGCACAGTATGTTTATGTATTGTGAAAAGTGATGTACAAGCCCCCAATTAAATTATTGAATAAAAAATGATTAAAAATTAAATAAAAAACTTTATTTCCAATTCTTTTACAAGGTATTAGTTTCAGTGAGTTGCTTCTAGGCAAAAGAATAAACATAAACTTATACTTGTATTTTAGTCATCTGATATATTGATCTTATGGTGTTAAAAAATTCTTTTGTTGGTCAGGTGATTTCCAGTTCTCTTTTAGCACTATTAAAAGAACATGAAATTGAGTTGGCAGATGATGGATCATTGAAAATTACTTTTAGTGATGCACTGACATGTATTCTTCACCAACACCATGACTCAAATGCATAATTTTTTCCCTCTAGTCTTTCTTATCCATTACCTGCCTTTTTGCATGCTTATGGAGCACTTGAAAACACGAAAGCATGGGCCAGATACACTTTACCCTTCAAAGTGACAGTTTTACTCTTTAACACTTTAAAGTGGTCCCTTGTGGCATATTTTTCCATTACACAGTGTCATTTGATTTCTTGGCTACTGTTTCCATGAGTGTTGATTGTAGATCCAAATGAAATACTTAAGAATTGACGCAAGGTGGTAATAATGAAATATGGAACTTTACCTTAGTTCTTAGATACTTCCTCTCACCCACTCTCATGATTCCAATTCTATCTTAGAAATCCAGCTAGACCAGGGGATGTACCCTGGAGCCAGAAACAGGAGTGATTGAGGACAAATGATCCTTTCAGGACCAGGGATGAGAAGGGTGATGTTGGAAGGGTGGAAGGAAGGTGGAGTAGAGGTGGGGAGCTGATTGGAGGGATCTACATATGACTTCCTCTCTGGGCTGCAGACAGTGGGGAGGTGGGTGGGTGGGGGGGAAACATTAGACTGTGTACAATGACAAAATAATGACAATTTTTAAATTGTTGAGGGTTCATGGGGGAAGAGGAGTAGGGAGTTGGGGCCATGTGGGGAGCTGGTTCTACGAGCCTGGGTGGAAGGAGAATGTATTGAGAATGATGATAGCAACAAGTGTGCAGGTGTGGTCTGCATACGTTTGATGTGTGTGTTGATCATGATGAGAGTTGTGTGAGCCCCCAATAAAATGATTAAAAATAAATAGGAATACCAATCTTTTCCTGTTTATTGCCATGCTGTCCATTGATTCATGTGGGACTATGAACTATGTTCATATGGAACACTGTTTTCTTTTGTTTGCTATATCATACTCAAATTTTAGGCAGAAACAGACAAAAATGAAATCATATAAATAAGGGATAAGGGGGATTCTATAGTGGATCTAGAATGAAAATTATAGAAGACTGCTTTTCAGAAATCATATAAACTTCTCACTGCCCTCCCCAGTAGATTAGAATAGATTTAAATATGGGGGAAAAAACTCTCCAATCTAGAACTTGATCATCAGTGATGTTATAATTAAAAATTAAGATGACATGAAGACTTTTGAAATAAACAAAACTGGGAAAATCTTTGCTATTAAACATATCCTGTGAGAAATGTTAAAAGAAATTCTCTGGAGAGAAGAAAAACAATGTAGACCACAGATTTCTACATAAAGACATGAATAGTATGATAAAACGGATAAATGAAGGTAAAGTCTCTTGCCTCTCTGATTTTTCATTGCTCTAAAATATGTTTGTTTAAAATGATAATAACATGAGATTATAACATATGGAAATGGAAATAAATGACAGAAAACCAAAAGGCTTGCAAATGAGGAATTGTTAATACTCCAAGCTACCTATCCTGTATATGTATAGTGTGTCTAATGTTATTTGAAATTTGCCTTATTGTAGACTCCAGGAAAGCCATGACATACTTGAAATATTTATAATATATATTCTATTTTTAAAATTAAAAAGAAAATTTTAGGCATCACTGCCCTCTGATGAGAGTGGGAGGCTCAGTCTTGCTCCTGGAGAGCTGCTGCTGGATTTGAACCGCCAAACCAGTGGGCCGCAGTCCCACACTTAACCACTATGCCATCGGGACTCAGCCCATAATATATATTCTAAAAGAGGAGAGAAGATGGAATCCTATAAGATGCTCTGTAAAAGGAAATAATTATAAACATGGAATATATCATTCCATTGATGAAAATTATCAGCAAAAAGTGAATACTATATGCTTTACTACCAGGAAAGTTTACATTAAGGTCACATAATTCACCATACTTTTTCAATCTACATGCTGGACTATATGAAGAAGAACAAAGCATCAGGGTTGGAGGAAGGCTTATAATCAACTGTCAATGCAGAGATGACACAATATTGCTTGCTGAAAGTGAGGAGGACTTGAAGCACTTCATGAAGATTAAGGACTGCATCTTTCAATATGAATTGCATCTCAATGTAAAGAAAACAAAAATTCACATAACTGGGCAGATAGACACTCGTGATTAAGTGGAGAAAATATAGAAATTGTCAATGATTTTGCCTTGCTTGCACCCACGGTCAATCCCCCTGGAAACAAGACTTAGGTAATTATAAGACATAATATATTGGGACAATCTGCTGCATAAGACCTTTCTAAAGTGTTGGAGAACAGGGATGCCACTTTAAAGATTCATGTGTGCCCGACCCAAGCCATGGAATTTTCAATTGTTTCACATGTGTGTGAATGTTGGACAATGAATAAAAAGGAACAAAGAAAAGTGGATTCATTTGAATTATGATACTGGTCAAGAATACTAAAAGCACCATCGACTGTGTGACAAGCAAACAAGTGTGACTTGGGATGTCCTTAGGATCGAGGCCGTTGAGACTTTGTCTTGGGTGTTTTGGACATACTTTTGGGAGAGCCTCATCCCTGGAAAAGGACATCAGGTTTGATAAAGTAGATCAGCAGAAAAGAGAGGCCGCCAATGAGATGAATTAGCACAGTAATTACAACACTGGTCAACAAGAACTGTGAGCGTGCCGCATAGGGGGGCAATGCTCCATTCTGCTGTGCATCTGATTGCTACGAGCCAGAACCAACTAGATGGCATGTCACACAACAGCATTCATTGCGTATCAATGCTTCAAATAAGAGTGGTCAGTACATTGACTAAGTGATAGAGATCGTCAGAATAAATGATAAACCCAACAAATCCACTGTATGTCATCTACCACTGTATGTCATCAAAACCCCAAGAGGTTAAAAGTAAAGGTCTGGATAAAAACACATGCTATTTTTCTTCTGTGCTGTAGAGTTGATACGAACTCACAGTGATCCAATAAAACAAAATGGAGTTGCCCTACACAGTATTCAAAGCTGTAATCTGTAGGAAAGCAAGTTGCCACGACTTTTCCCTTTGGAGCCCCTTGTGTCTTCAAAGTGCCAAGCTTTCAACTGACATCTCAATGCTTAACCATTATGACAGTAGAGCTCTTTATTTCATCATAAAACACTAATAAAATGAAGTAGGAGTAGCTATAAATATTTAGGATATGATTTTAGAGAAAGAAACATTTTCATAGAGAGGGATAAAGATAACAGAGTGATAAAGGGGCCACTACTTCAAGATGATGTAGTAGTCCAAAATATGTATGAACTCAAGGATCGACAGGAAAAAGAAATGGGGCATCTGCTCCAAGAGAAAGTGAAGCCTAGGAAATTTCCTAAGGCAACTCTCTTCTAAGCCATAGAGTCTGTATGAGTTGGGCTCAAGTATATCGCTAGCAACAATACATGGAAAGGAACTGGGAAGCCAAGTATTTTCCTTTAAAATCTTTGTACTCATGGAGACCACTGCCCAAGCAGCTTAGTCCTGTGTGACATTATTGCAAATTCAACAGCTGGCCCCAGGAATTTACCCTTTGGATATGAAGTTTTGTTACAGGATATTGGAATATGTATACCTCTTCTATTTCCGTCTTTAAACTCTATTTTTCATTCTTGATAACCTGACCCTTTTGAGTCCTTTTCTTCAGCAAAAGTATCCCCTCACAAGAAGTATTTGAACAGAACTGGCCGGCAAAGCATGCTGCGAAAGGATAGTCAAAATACTCAGGTCAGCCCTGATCAAAAGAGTTTTGGTCAAAGAATCATAAGTCACCAGCCATGTCACCAGACCAATGAAGAACATATTTGAAAGTGAGAGGCTCAATAAACTATAGCCTGTCAGGAATCTAGCCCTGCCCTCATACATATTCATGACTGTTCCTGGGAAAACAGTTACATATTCATGTTCCCCTCATTTACTTCTTGGTGTACTTGTATAAAACTGTAAACTCCCTCCCTCGGGAGCTAACCTTGACAACACTCATCCAGCTTTCTCCTTGCTTGATCAACCAAAATAAAGCCTTTCCTTTTGCTTTTCATCCAGGCTGTGTTTCTGTCTTCATTCAGCCTGGGTTGGTAGCATCATGACAGGAGTACTGGCTGGAAATTTATTCCTCCAGAGTAATTTGTGAATCCTAGCTCTATACTTATGGATGTCATGTCATTTGGGAAGAAAGTTTTCTTTTTGGTGATCATTAAGCCATATCTGTGTGGGCTATCTCCTAAAAAATCACATTTGAGACATAAAAGAAGCAGATTAGACTCAAAACCAACCAGGTACAAATGGGGGAAGACTGAGTCCTCATAGAGAACTCCAAGGAGCACCCTGAGGAGTGTTGGAGAAAATGAGTCAAGGGTTTCCCCTCAGAGTGGACAGAGAAAGTTTTCCTGAGAGCTGGTGCTTTAAAATCAAACTGTTAAAAAAGTTGTTCTTAAGGTCACCCACTTATATACCGTCTGCTTTAGCAGTACTATGAAACTTCAGACAGACACCAAGGGAGAAGGGAACTAGAATGACTGTGTATTTGCTAAACAAATTACAAGAAGATTTGGTCTAGATCAAATTCCAGATCTGCCATTTACTTTCTTGATGACTTCGGGCAAGCTCTGCAACTTCTCTGTGCCTCAGTTTCTCCATCTGTAAAATGATGATGATGTTTTAATAGTGTCTTTTTCAGAATACTGTTTTCAGGATTACTGGTCAATGTATAAGAAGCATGTAAATTAAAATGTTCTGCATACTATGCACTTAATATGTGTTAGTTATTGCTGTTTGCATCATAAGGATTTTTTAAACCTCAAAACATTATATAATTGCACAAATAGTTGTTTGATAATTTACAGAGGTAAAATTTAAGAATTATAAGCACTATATTTTGCATTTATATCACCTCAAAAAAATGAAAATGTTAAGTCTTCATGCTGGCAAACTAATGCCAGTAAATACTTTCCTTGGCTTAAAAGTGTTTTCATTAGAAAAGAAATATGACTTGTGTCATTGGATGAACTCTTGAGCAGGGAGAATAGTGAACATTGAGTGATTATAAGGACTATATTTTAAAAACATCTGGAAAGAATCTCTTAAGGGAGTTGTTCTACCTTATTTTTCTTAAAGTTTATAAACCATATTTAAGTTTTCCTAAGCAAGTAGCAATGTGTCCTGAGGGGGATTGTCACAGCTCCTTTCCCCATCAGCCAAAGTTAACTCACCATGACTACAAATTTATGAAGACTCTCTTTGTGCCATGACCTAAAACTAAGGTTTATCCTAAAGAAATAAGTCAGCTAATACATAGAGAGGGAAATTCATTTTGTATGAGAGCTTATTAAAGGTTGAAATATAGCCTCATATCTTGGCTAGAAAAACTTATCTCTCAAAGAACTTATACGCCACTAAAATAAGAAAATAATTCACAAATAACAAAAGCACAGCTCTTAAAAAGCCTTGCAAATGATGTAAGAATGTGGGTATTGATGCTTTGAAAAGGAGGACTACATGCCTATGGGATGATGAAAGGAGATGGAATTTGATCTTCATTAATCCATAGGCTAAATTTGGATAGGTAGGATTGAGAAGAGAGAATTTATTTCAGAGGAAATGTCACAGCCACAAGGACAGACATCTTACTCTACATTGGGAACAAGTAGTCATGGACTTTCTGCCTTTCAAAGAGATTGTCTTTCAATAGAAAAGGCTGAGAGTAAATCAGATGACAAGTGAATATATAAACAAGATAAAGGCCATGAAGTCAACAAAGTAGTGAAATGAGAAAGGTGGTGATTAGGGACAATCCTAGCATGGGACAGAGGTGAAAGTTAGTGTTTTCTATACAGTTTTCATAACACATCTTTCTGAAGAGATGACATGCAGACTCACTCACTCACTCACTCATTCACTCACTCACTCCCCATCAGTAAGTCAGTTCTGACTCAGAGAGACATAGATGATTGAAAAGAGTTACCCTGGGATTATTTAAAAAGCCCATTCACAGGAACAGTAAGTGTTTACACGAGCCTTGAACAGAACAGAACAGAAAGACTGTGATGTTAGAACGTGGTGAAGGGAAGGCTGGCAGAAGATGTGTTTAGAGGAGGAAGCAGAATGAAGATTACCAAGGGCCAAGTAGGCTTAGAAGATTGTTTGAATTTTATTGTAATTGGAAACCCAAGTAGGTTTTAAAGAAGGAAGGTATTATCTGATTTGGATTCATCATCATCATCATCATCATCATCATCTCCACCCTTTTACTTGCTAGTAAAATAGCTGTTAAGTGCCATCGAATAGGTTTTGACCCATAAAGATTTTATACACAGTAGACCAAAACACAGCACAGCTCCTCACCAACCTTACAATTGTTTCTATGCCTGAGGCCATTGTTGCAGACACTGTGTCAATCCATCTCCTTGAAGACCTTTTTCTTTTTCTCTGCCCCTCTACCTTACTAAGCATGATAACCTTCTCCTGGTTGGGGACTGGTCTCTCCTGACAACATATTCAACATACCGTACGTAAGATGAAGACTTGCAATGGTAGGGACCAAATATGGTAGGAAGAGAGCAGCTTAGAGGCTGCTTTAAGGGGCAGCAGATAGTAGAGTCTAGGTCTAGGAGAGTTTGCTCTTGATATGTTATGGGACTGACCAGATCAAGATGTGATAGGTTACCTGCTGTGCCAGCTGTGAACTGTTTAGCTTGTGTCTCAAGGGCAGGCAGTCAGAGGAGTCTTGGGAACAGACTCCTTTGGGTTAGAAGACTGGTCAGAGTGATTCATTATATGAACAACCTATTAGAGTTGTGGCATTGAGCTGTGAACCTCAAGGACAGCGGTTTGAAACCACCAACCCCTGCACAGGAGAAAGAAAGGTTGGGCTTTCTACTCCCGTAGAGAGTTCCATTTCTGGATTTCACAGGAGTAGATTTACCCGATAGGCATGACGTGTTAGCATCACCTTAATGGCAGTGAGTCAGCAATAGTTGTAGCTGTTCATACTGACTGCTCCCAGTCTTGTGCCTGGGTAGGCACGGTGAAATGGATAAATAGTCAGACACTGGATTTATTTTGCAAAAATTAAATACAAAACTGCTAATGGATATTGAAAATAGGACCTAGACATTACAAAGGGAAGTTTGCGAGGTTACTTAATATTTGGTATAAGTACCACTAAAATATATTGCTTCACTTTTTAATCTTACTAAATAAAAAATAACTTTAGATCATTTAAAAACTATTTTTCCTTTGCTGATATGCACATCTTAGAGGATTTCAGAGCTTTGATTTCTTTTGTTTTCATTGGGCAATTTTGTAGGAGCAGAGATAGGAGATACTGTGATAAATGACCAAACACTTCAGAGAGTGTCTAAAGCATAATGAAACTAATAATTAAAATAAAATTTAATTAAGTCTTTAATTAAAAATAAGTCTCATATGAGTATGTTTTTCTTTCAGTCAAATTTGTAAAAGGAATTCTATTTATTAAAAACTCTGGCTAATTATTTTCTAGTTAAAAAGTAGAATGTGAATTCCTGATAAAAAGCATTAGAAATGATAACACTAGTCTTTATACAGTGTAACAGCATAAGCACCATTTCTTCAAGATTGTAATTTTCTCCCATTTGATAGAATGCACATTTTACATTATAAGCCATATATACAAGGTTTTGGCAAGAAAATTGGAGAATATAAATCAATCTGTAAGTAAAACTCAAAAGTCTCAGAGCTTCATAAAGAAGCTATTTTCCAAACTGGCCTAAGGATTTAAAGGGCACTTTCAAAACAAACTCTCCTCCTTTAGACTTCTCCCCCTCTTTTAATTTTAACAGATTGTTCACCGATTTCCTTGGCCAATATTAGATCATGAGAGTAGGGTATCACACCATAATAAATAATTCAACTTTATATTAGTCACAAAACTCCTCTTGTGTCAAACGTTGAGAGCAAAATTGTTACCAGCCTGAACCAAACCTTTTTTTTCTGTTACTAAATTGATAATAATTAGAAAAATCAAGCCATAAACATTTTTATCAAATAATTTGGAAAGTTGTGCCCATGTAAGTATTAAATTTTAGAGGCTGGTTCATAGTCCATCTTTGACAAGTTGAAAAAAATATTTGCATCCTGTTGCATGTATAAATATGTATCTGAAAAGGAACATACAAATAAAATTCAATATTAACAAGTTGCTTTTTTAGATACTGCAGAGTTGTTTCTGACTCATAGAATAAAGCAGAAGGAAACATCTCTCGGTCTTGTGTCACTCTCACACTGTTCTTATGTCAACGTGATTCTTGCAGCCACCGTGCTCATCCATTTTGTCTAGTGCCTTCCTGATGTCTTCCTCCAGAGACTGGTCTCTCTTGACAACATGTCCAAACTATGTCAGCTTTGCCACTCTGGCTATACTTTTTTTGAAGATAGACTAGTTTGTCCTTCTAAAAGTCCATGGTACTTTCAATATTCTTCTCCAGCACCACAACCCAAATGCATCAATTCTTCTTCAGTCTTCCTTATTTCAATGTCCAACTTTCACACGTAGATGAAGCTATTGAAAAATACCATGACTTGCGTTAGACACACCTTAGTCTTTAAAGAACATCCTTGCTGTTCAGCGCATTAAAGTGGTAGCACAATAAACACAATAAAGTGGCAGCAGATTTACCCAGTGCAATGAATACCAAAGTTGTATTTATAATAAAATGAGCCCCGATGACAGAGTTTGGCAAGGATTTTGGTTTTCTTTACATCCCTTTGTAATCCATACTGAAGGCTTCACTCCATGATCTTCATCAGCAAGTGCTTCAATTCCTTTTCACTTTCACCAAGAAGTTTGTGTCATCTGCTTCTTTCAGGTTGTTAACAAGCTTTACTTCAATCCTGATGTCATAGTCTTCTCCTCATAATCCAGTTTCTTAATGATTTGCTCATCTTACTTATTGAATAAAGATAGTAAGAGGATAGAACTCCAATGCACACCCTTCTTGATTTTAAACCACGCAGGATTGTCTTGTTTTATTTAATAGACTGTCTGCATGTACAGGTTTTAACTGAGCATAATAAAGTGATCTGAAGAGTTCAATGTTTTAAAATATTATCCATAGTAGGTTATGATCCACACTGTTGGTATATATAAAGGAGATGGGTCACATGATTGTAGAGACTGTTGACCTTCACATCTGTGCTTCAGCTGTCAGGCTGGCGGCTTTTCTTGACTATTAGAGTTGCATGGACAGATGAACTCGAGCAGCTGCCAGGGAACAGACTTCTGACATAGAGGCAAATGTCTCCTGGTGGGCAATAAACCAAGCTGCTGGATTAAGTACAGAGAAATGGATATTGGGAAAAAGAGGCCCATGCAGGATCTCATTTCAGGAAAAAGCAAGCAAGGTTTTGCATAGCATCCACTTATATTGAAAGAAGGTTAACACTCCTGAGGAAAACATTAAATTTATTGATTCCTCATAGCAAGTATCATTATGAATGTGATTGCATTATGTTAAATCTCATCGTCGGGAATTCTTATGTCCTGACTGCTAAGCCAGTGAAAATCTTGTCTCATTCATGTTATCGGAAACCATACCTATCACACATGTCTAGAGTTTATGCATTTATCTCAGAAGAATCAAATGAAAAAAATTATGATGATATGAAAAAAGTATAGCAAAACAATATCTTGATATTTCTTCCACTTACTCTTTGGAGTTTGCCTTCCCCTCTTATTATATAAAAGTAGAAACAAAGAAAGAAGAAAAGAAAGAAAAGGAAAAGAAATATATATAGATAGATATATATTGAGTTGTTATAAAATATAAACTTGTGCAATCAAATGGAAATTTAAAATGTTAATGGTCAATTATGTTCAGTGACCCATGGAAGGATTTCTCAGCTATGAAGTTCACTTTTATTTTTAAAAATTAAAAAAATATATTGCAGAGTGTCATGTTAGTGAAACAAATTGTTCTTGAGTTGAGGAAGTACTTGAGTGGAGGCCCAATGTCCATCCGCTGTCATAATACTTCATATACATAAATATATGTACATAAATCCATGCCCCTATCATTATATAAAAATGTGTTTGCATATGTACATGCCTGTATTTGGATCTCTATTCATGTCCTTTGCCTCCCAGTTCTTTCTTCTATTTCAGTGGTCCTCAATCTTCCTAATGCCATGACCCTTTAATAGAGTTCCTCATGTTGTGGTGACTCCCAACCATAAAATTCTTTTCATTGCTACTTCATAACTATAATTTTGCTACTGTTATGAATCCTAATGTAAATATATGATATGCAGGATGTATTTTCATTGCTACATATTGAACATAACTGAAGCATAGTGATTACTCACAAAGAAATATGTGGTTATATATTGTGACATATTTATTTCTAATTACAAATAAATGGAATTTTGTCTTGAAACATGGTGTAGCATGGGTAACAGTCTTCATGCTGGGTGCTTGTCTTTGGTCATATCTGTATGTGGGCAGGCCCACCAGGAGACAGAGGAGCGGTGTCTCAGTTCCTCAGACCATTGGGAATATGTTTTCCAATGGTCTTAGGCAACCCCTGTGAAAGGGTCATTCGACCCCCAAAGGGATTGCGACCCACAGGTTGATAACCACTGTTCTATTGCCTTTTACTTTCCTCCTATCTTCTATTATGTTTGGCCTTCATTTGAGTTTTAGCAATTTTTCTTGGCAATATTGTCTTGATCAGCCCCCCACCCCCACCTCCATGCCCCTGCCATCAGTTTTAGATAATTTATTCTTCCCTTGTCCCTGGATTTGTGGGAATCCTCTCCTCTTTCCCTACCTCTCCCCCCTTCCTGTCCCTCTGGAACCATAAGTCCCATTGTTCTCTCCTCCAGATTGTTCATCCCACCTAGCTTGTCCTGACACACATCATAAAACAGCAGCAACAAAAATAGGACAGAAATAAATCAACAGCAGCTAATACACCAAACAAAAACCCTAATTAAGTAAAAAAGAAACAGTAAAAATTGAGAAGCCCTCAAAAAATTCCAGGTCTGTCCATTGACCTTTATGAGTGTTTATCGGTGGTTTCCAGTTGAGTGTTTTCCAATTCAGTATGCTGGGATGCCACGCCCTGGCCCCCAAATCCCACTTTGGCAATCTTTGGGGACTTTGTTGCTTTGCTCCCCTTGCTCCACTGTACACCCTTAGTGTTTCACCCCAGTGTGTTGGGGTCAGATTACACATATCTCCCTCACTGTGTCCCAGTGCTATTCACCTCAGCGCTATGTGTCAGTGAGGGACTTCATCATGTTTCATGATGGGGCTGATCCTGTGATCCTGTCTGTGCTCTGGCTGCTCTGAGCCAGAATCTTGTACTCCGGGCTTGGTGGGCTGGGGTGTGTGCCAGTCTCTCTCCTTTCCTCTTCATTTGCTCCTGATCAGATCCTCCCCACTTCCTGAACTGCAGCTTCAGTGGTGTCATCAG
Source organism: Nesogale talazaci (assembly GCA_004026705.1). Lineage (NCBI taxonomy): Eukaryota > Metazoa > Chordata > Mammalia > Afrosoricida > Tenrecidae > Nesogale > Nesogale talazaci. The sequence continues at coordinate 14,074 of PVJH01027860.1, forward strand.
AAGTGCATTCATCTGGGGTCGGGGGTGCCCACTTAGTTGGGTTTGGAGCCTAACCCTGCAGACCTCTCTTTGATTCCCTGTTTCAAGCCTGTATGTTGCATTTACCTCTTGGCATGATGGGTTGAAGTCTGGTCCTTCTCTCCCTCTTCTGTGGATATACAAACAACACCCTCCCCTTGGGTGAGCCGCTGTCATGTTTCCCCATCATCCCTGTCTCTCTCTCTCTTTTCTTACCCCCCTCCTTACTAGTTGACGGCCATATCTATCCCAGAAATAGATTTGGCACCTGCTGTCGTACCTGGATCTCACCCTGGGAATGTATGTATATAGTAACTGTTCCCATCACCTTCTCTGACACAGTTGCTGAAGAAAAAATGAATGCAAAATGAAATGTGTTGAAGGAAACTGTTGACACCTGTCTATCAAAAGATATAACATCAAGGGCCTTAAACGCTTTGAAGATAAGCAAGCAGCTCTCTAGCTGAGAAGCAACAAAGTCCACCAGCCTCTGTGATCATGAGTTGTCGATGGGGTCAGGTATCAGGCATCGAAGACGCAAAACAAACAACCAAACAACCAAAAATCATATCAGTGGAAGCAAGGGGGAGTACAGGGTGGAGATCCAAAGACCATTGGTAGTCAATTGGGCACCCCTGTCAGGGGGCCCCAAGGAAGAAATGAGCCTGTCAGAGTTCAGAAGAGCACCAATGAAACACACAACCTTTCTCTAGTTCTTTAATGCTTCTTTCATGCCCACTATCATGACCCCAATTTAATCTTACAAACCTGGCTAGACCAGAACATGTATACACAGGAAATTTGGAACAATAGGTCCCCCCCAAGAACTAAGAGGAAAAGGGAAGTGTGGGGGGGGGAGAGAGGGAACCATTCACAATAATCAACAACAGACAGTGGAATGAGGCTCTACTTGAACCCTGATACCAAGGGCTCAAGTGGAAAGAAAATGCTCTGAGAAAAATGGTGACAACATATGTAAAGATGTGCTTGACACAAGGGATATATGTATAGATTGTTATAAGAGCTGTAACAGACCCCAGTGAAATAAAAAAAATGTTTAAAAAGAAATGAACATTAGCAATTAAAAAACATTTAAACAGCATTTTATTATAAATTAGGTAAGGGTGTCCATCTCAGAGTATTGTTTTTGAAAGAAAACAAATTAAAATACTTGTCTGTTTCCCCTTCATATAAATTAACACCTGTTTACCCTCTAGCCTATTGTTTTATCATACATCCCTTGCTTTCATCGCTATGGCCCCATAACCTCCAAAGTCTGTTTCCTTTGGTATGAAAGACTGTATTTTTCTCCTTAAAACAATGGCCTCTTTCTGGGTTGACAGAATACTCTCAGCTGCCCTAGTTCAATTTTTCCCACTGCTGCATGCCACTGGAGGCATTCCCCACCTAATCTTCTCTAAAGCATCTTCAGTCTCTCCTCCCTGCACCTGGGTGTCAGCCCTCTCTCCTCTCAATAGATATGAACCCATGTCCCCCCAAACATGACCTTCCCTCTCTTCTTTTCTGCACTGCCTCTTTGATCAGTAAGTTTTATCCCTCTGACAGGGCTGCGTCCCTTTCTGGGAGAATCACTCAGCAGACACTATCCCCTGCCTCTCCCCCGAACTTCGTATTCCAGCTATCATGAGGCACCCTACAGCCTAAGTCAAAGGAGGGATCCGTATCAGAGCCTAAATTGTGAGAATTTAGGGGTCAATATCAGAGCCTAAATTGCTGTGCAAAAGGGGATAGATGACACTGAGTCCAAGATCCATTATTGCAAGTACAAAGGAAATAAGCCTCCAGAGAACACCCACTATCTGAAATTGAGGGATGGGAGGAAAGTGGCCACTAAACAGAGTGCTTGGGAGAGAGGAGCATTGAAGATGAAAGGCACAAATCTGACCTGAACAGTTAAACGGTGTCAGAAGATCCTCCTTATGATGTAGGCTGGACCAGATCTGTTTTCCAAAATTTTCTATATTTTTGGTTTGTATTGCTTGTTCATATTAGAGTATATTTCAGCAGCATTATATCAATGGAGACCACCCTCTTGAAGCTGTCTTATGTGTTTTTCTGTTTTTCAGTACATGAAACCCAGGACTGATGCATGTCTCAGTCACCGAGTAGAATAAAGGTCCAGTTGTGGTGGCCTGGTAAAAGGGAGAAGATGTCAAGGACTTCATGTAGAAAAAAGTTGTTTGGAAATTGATTGTGGTGGCAATTGTACACCTTACTTGACCAGAGTGAAATATGATATGTGTATTGAATCTCACCTAAAAAGCAAAAACAAAAAATAAACAGTGGTCTCATATATTACTTTTTGTTTTGTGATTGATTTTCACTCAGCCTAACATTCTCCAGATCCTTCCATGCCATGAAGTCCTTCAAATTTGCATCATCATTCATTAGCAACAATTTTCATCTGTATGCACCAAAATGTCTTTAAAAAATCCATTTATTAAGAGACTATACTGGCCTACTACAATTCAATAGTTCAGTTATAGCAAGCAGTGTTGGAAAATCACTACCACAAGAAGCTGTAAAACATTGTTTCCCTTTTTGTAATCCTTGTCATTAGTTTGCCATCACTCTCCAACCTCCCTTGCCCTACTCTCCCCCAGGAACCCTATCTGGGTTTCATATACTGAGAAATATAGAAAACTAAATAGCATAGAATCATGAAGTGTATCAACAATCATAAAATACAACAGAGATAAACCCTAGTTTGAAAGAAAATAGAAAACAGTAAAACCAAGAGCAAACTCAAAGTGGAGATCAAATGATAACATTTTAACCACTCAAGTCAGATTTTTCATTTTAATCTACTGTAATCATCTCTGTAATACACTCTTTTGGACAACCAGGCTATTCCCACCCCTATATTATGGTCAGAGGGAAGTCATCAGAGGCTCATGCTCACAAATATATTTTGGACTTTCACTGTCATCCATTGACTTCTGCAAACCAGAATTTCACAATTTGAGTATAAGTACTATTTCCCTCTTCATATTTAGATTGTATTATTTATAATCTTTTGATCATGCAGGCTGATGTGCTTCTCCTATGGGAGCTAAGTTGACATTTCACTTAAAAGTTCCTTCTTGAAAACAAGTCTCTGAGATACCAGAAACTACTTTTTCTGGTAGTTGGATACCATCTGGTTGTACACCACACTTTGATAGAGCACATATCTTCAATGTTTCCTTCATGAGGATAAGTATTAAGCAAGCTCATGTTGTAAGAACTATGAATTCTTAGATTGGAGCTAGTATTAAGGGTGAGTTGTAAACCCACTCTTTATCTATGGTTTACATATGCCTCTGGCTCACCTTAGAGACATCTTTGTTATTTTATGTTAGTGAACATTATCACTCATCTCCCTGGAACATAGTTACTTCTGTTTATAGAGTCATTGAGTTAGCCCACTATAATGTATTAAAAACACAATTGAGAGAAAGTTAACCAGGTGTAGGCTGGCTATAATCCCAACACATGAATCATTAGCTTGTACAGATTAAATCCTTATGTGACTGGACACTATACAAACACTAGGAGTTGATGATCAAGAAAAACTCACAATAATATTCAATGAAAATATCAGACGTAGGTTTGCTAGGTTAATACATAGCTTAATAAAACAAATAGAGCATTGAAGCAGTAAGTAAATTGTGATCTGCCCAATGACAGTTCAATACTCTTGGTATAGCTGTCTTCAGTTTCTTTACACACTATGTAGTTTTGACCTTAAGTTCTTAGACCACAGGTGTGTTTGAGAGAGAACCTAGTGCATCTTTTGGGGTTTCTACTTAAGGGTATGACCTTTGGGTATATGTTTTGAAGTTTCATTGTCCAATCTTATATTGATAGGTATTTAGGTTATTTATTATAGTGGTATTGTAAACAGTGCTACAATAAATATGGATGTGCATATGTTTGTTTGTTTGACGGTTGTTTTGCTATTTGTTTTTCAGGTTATATATCAGTGAAGAGATGTTCAAGATTTCTCAAGTATAAAGTTTATATTTATTTAAATTATTTTTTAAAATCAACATTTTATTATAAATTAACTAAGAGCATCATTATGGCATACACACAATTTAAAATATGTATCAAAATGAGCCACAAATGGATTGTTTGATTATATGGAATTTTTAGAATATATATAAGAGTTACATTTAACCAAGGAAAAGTAAGACATATACACTGGAAACTACAAAACATTGTCGAAGGTAACTTTAAAATATTTACTTTAGTGGAGAGACATTCATGTTCACAGGGTGGAAGACTTAAGATGGCTAAGATCGCAGTACTCTACGTTGACTTTTTAAAAAAAATAGGCAAAACTCCACCAAGTTTGGATGTACATGCTATGGAGATTCATTAAAAAAAAGTTTCTATCTGAATTTTATAGAAAGTACAAAAAAATTGATATTAACTTTTTAATGAATCTTTATGGCATGCACATCCAACCTTGATAGTTTTGTCTAAAACAATTAGAATTAGAGAATCAAAAGGGAAGAAAACAGCATATCTGAAATTGAAAGAACTCAAGAAAAAAATTCAAGGTTTGAACAGTAATCTTGAAAGATTCTATAGAAAGAACATTGGATAATGCAGGAAGAATTAAGAGAAAATGGACAGTCACTGTACCAAAAAGAATGAGTCAATAATATACCATTTCAAGTGGGAGCATATGAAGAAGAACCAATGGAACTGAAGAAGTTCTACCAGCACTGAATTGATGGAATACCTATTGAAATGTTTCAAAAACTGAAGAAGCACTAGAAGCACTTACTCATTTTACCATGAAATATGGAAGACAGCTACTTGAACAACTGACTGAAAGAGATTCATATCTGTGCCCATTCCAAAGAAAGATGACCCATCAGAATCTCAAACTATAGAATGATATCATTGATCTCACAAGCAAGCAAAATTGTGCTTAAAATCATCCAACAAAGGTTGCCATAGTACATTAACAGGGAACTTTGAGAAGTTTAGGTGAGATTCAGAAGAGGAAGTATGTGGAATAAGTGATATCATTGCTGGTATCAGATAGATCTTGGCTCAAAGCAAAGAGAACCAGGAAGATATTTACTTGTGTTGCATTGACTATGCAAAGGCATTGACCTGTGTGGACTATAATGAACTGCGGATAAGTTTGAGAATAGGAATTCTAGAACACTTCATTGTGCTTACAAGGACCTTAGTACCAGGCATATTCTCCCTTTAATTCCACATATTGTTAAGGTCCCTCAAGCTACTCCCTACCCCTCACTACTGGAGGTTCCTTCTCTCCATTTTCCTACCAAGAAATATGGTTGGTAGGAACCAACCTACTCTGAGACATACATACTGTCTTTCTCCATCTTGACTTGAATTTCCAATAAGTTTTGGAAATTTGACACATTACATTAGTGAGAGTGTTGTTGGATTTTGTATGACAATTTATTTGGTATCTGTTTGTTTAATACAAAATAATTTTATTGGTAGCTCATACAACTATTATCACAAATCATGCATATAACCATTGTGTCAAGCACATTTGTACATTTGTTGCCACCATCATTCTGAAAATTTTTGCTTTCTATTTGAGCCTTTGGTATCAGTTCCTCATTTCCCCTCTCCCTCCCTGACCCCTCCCTTATGAACCCTTGGTAATTTATAAATAATCAGTATTTTGTGATATCTTACACTGTTCAACCCACTCTTCTGTTGTCTGTCCTCCAGGGAGGAGGTTATATGTAGATCCTTGCAATTGGTTCCCCCTTTTTACCCCACCTTCCTTCCTTTAGCCCTCCCAGTATCACCACTTTCACCCTGAATGGACCATCTGTCCTGGATACCCTGTGTTTCTAGTTCATATCTGTACCAAAGTGTATATCCTTAGGTTTAGCAGGAATTGTAAGGTAGAATTGGGATCTTGATAGTGGGGAGCGGGGTTGGGGCTGGGGAAGAAGCAATGAAGAACTAGAGGAAAGTTTTATGTTTCATCATTGTTACAATGCATCTTGACTGGCTTATCTCCTCCTTGGGCCCCTTTTGTAAGGCGATGTCCAGTTTTCTACTGATAGGTTTTGGGTCCCAAATTCGCACTCCCCTTCATTCACAATGAAATGACTTTTAGTTCTTTGATGCCTGATACCTGATCCCTTTGACACCACATGATCAGTTAGGCTGGTATGCTTCTTCCATGTGGGCTTTGTTGCTTCTCAGCTAGATGGTCTCTTGTTTATCTTTAAACCTGTAAAGGTACATCTTCTGATAGATGGGCACCATCAGATTTCTTCACCACATTTGCTTACGCACACGTTTTTTTTTTTTAGCCATCGTGTTGGGAAGGTGAGCATCATGGAATGCCAGTTTAATAGAACAGAATGTTCTTGCATTGAGGAAGTACTTGAGTGGAGGCCCAATATCCATCTGCTACCTTAATACTAAACCTATAAATATATGCACATAGATTTATTTCCCTATCATCATATAAAAATATGTTGACATTTGTACATACCTGTAAATGCCTTTTTGCCTCCTGCTTCTTTACTCTATTTCCTTTTACTCTCATGATCTGCCTTCATTTGGATTTCAGTATTTCCTTTCGATTACATTATCCTTGCTCAAGCCCTACCAGGCCCTTTACACCCTCCTCACCATTGATTTCCCTTGTCCCTGGGTTTGCTCACACCATCTGTCCCACTGTTTTCTCCTCCAGATTGTTTACCCAGGTATGTCATCTTCTTAATTTGCTCTGTTTTGGGGGGTTTAGACCATGCTGCTTCCCTATAATGTGGCCCCAGAAATGTCCTCTGTCACAGTCTGCTCCAGTAAGGGGACAGTGTGACATGCGCTGTTGTTGGTTGCCCAGTCCCCTCTGTGTCCCATTAGCTCTCTGCAGGGACATCATCCTCAGAGTCTGGGGTGTGTATGGCAATTTTGTAGGGCAGCAACTGAATAAAATCCCTTTTTTTGCATCTTGAAAATACGGCCCCAGCTGAGGCACGGTCTCTTCTGCCGAAGTAGTTTTTCAGATTTACATTTAGAAAGTTCATGGATACTAGGCAGGCTCCATATTTTGTTGTTTAGGGACTAGATTGGAAGAATACATGCCTGGGAGGAGTGGCCTGCCTTCACCTGGCTGTTTAACTAAGAGTACTGACGTCAAACAATATTTGTTCTTTTGTGATTGACTAACTTTACTCAACATATTGGTTTCCTTGTCATGAGGTGTTTCCTGATTTCATTGCTGTTTTTTAGGGATGCATGGTACTCCATAGTGTGCATATACCAGGGTTTCTTTATCCATTATTGTGCTGCTGGATATTTGGGCTGCTTCCAGTTTCTTGCTATGGCAAATTGTGCTTATTGAAGCGTGACTTCTAGAAAATATAATATGTGCACTAGAGAAGAATGTATATTGTGTTGTTGGATGTATTGTATTTTATATATCTAGGAAGTTGAGCTGTTTGGATGTATTAATTCTTCTGTTTTTTATTGAGTTTCTTCACTGATGGTGTACCCTTCCTCAAGAGGGGTGTGTTGAAGTTTCCTACAATTATTGTCAAGCTGTGTGTTTGTTTTCAACTCTGTGAACATTTGGCTGATGTATGTTGAGGATCTCTCCTTGGGTGTGTATATATATATATATATATATATATATTTAAGGTCATCATATTTTCTTGGTGCATTGTTTCTTTAATTATTATATATTTAATTATTATCTTCATATCTCTGTTTATGCTATTCACCTTAAAACTATTTTTTTATTTTTTATTTTTTTTAAACTATTTTATAAGAGGTTCATATTGTTGCTCCTGCCTTATGATTGCCGTTGACTTGGTAGATTTTTCACTATCCTTTGATTTTCAATCTATTTTTGTCTTTGAGTTTAAGATGTGTCTCTTATAGACAGTATACAGATGTGTCTTATTATCTAATCCCATCTCCTCCCCTGTTTTTTGATTGGTGCATTAGTCTATTGACATTCAGTGTCATTAATATATTCAGGTTTGTTGCTGTGATTTTGTGTGCTTTTGTTTAATTTCAATTTTCCTTAGATGCATGTGTGTGGTTTTATTGTTGCTATTTTTCCTCCTCTTTTTTGTGTTATTTTGAGTGCTGCTTTTATTGTACTGGTTTCTGAATTTCTGCCTGGTGCTCTCAGGTTTACCTACTGTAGTTGCTCCTTAGTCCATAAGGATCTGGTTAATATTTTTTGTAAATCTGTTCTTATTTTTATGAATTCCTTTAGATTTTCCTTGTCTGGAAATACCTTCATTTCTCCTTGTATTGAAGATATAATTTGAACAATTCTTTTTTTATACAGTGACTCAGTGTATTCTTTTCATCTTCTTTTGATGCTACTTGCATTTTTCAATATTTTATCCATAGACTTCTTCAAAATCAAAACTCAAGGCTTGAATATTTCCTTCTTTTCTAAAATTTATCATGGTAGCAATCATACCAGTCTTTTAAATATACTTAATTGATTGAATTGTGTCGTATGTGAATTATTTGTCAATAAATATGCTTTTTAAAAAATACATAAACTACTCAAACCTGCTTTGAAATGAAAAGAAAGTGAATCACTCCTAACCATATCTAAAATGCCTGAGCAATAAATTCTAATTCTCAATAAAATTGGAGAAATCCTTGAGACTTGCAAATGTCAAGTAATATTAATTACAAAAATAAGATGCCGAATCTTTAAACATAAGAATATAACTCATCTCAATTTTCTTAAATATTTGGTCATTGCATTGAAAGTAAGGATTTCTCAGTTCTGTTTCAAATACCCTTTCAAAATCCTAGAAATTTGTATCTTTTGTCTAAATACTGAAAGCCCTGCACTACCAAAGAATAGAAATAATTATAAAATAATCAGATATTTTAATTTCATAATGAGAATGCATATTATTTAACTAATTTATAAGCAGGCTGATTGAATATAGTGGGATTATTGGAAGCCATTGTCATACTGAAATTCCTTGTTGATGCAGATTTGGTCACATAGTGTCAAAGACTAACTCTGCTGCTCAATCACTGAGCTAGGAATCTTTGGACTGGTTCAACATTGTGATTCCATTTGTGTACAAAGACAAAAGGACATTTCATTTGTCAACATGTTCATGTTAGAAATCCATCATTTGGTAAGAATTTATTTTCTGCACCTCCATGCTTGTAAGTTTAAAATAAATTTAACCTTGAAAACAACCATTAGAGTTAAGTAGCCCCTCAGTTTACAAACAAGATGTACAAACCACTCAATATCCCAAATCAGGATGATGTTGTCCAGTCATTTGTTCTGTTTCCTGGCAAGTTAGCTAGCAATGTTCCCTGTGTAAAACCCAGGACAAATAATAATGGCTTTAACCTTACAATCTACCCTAGCCTGAGATCATTTTTGCACAAATAGAATCTAACTTTATTTGCTATTAGCAAGAAATCTCATCTACCAACTTCTATTCACCATAATATATAAGGTCAGTCTGCACATAAACAACCAGAAAAATCACCTAAGAAGCAAAGGCTTTGTTTGCCACCAAATTAAGGAGTGGTTTAGATTTTATAGTCTTTGAGAAGTAGATAGAATGCAAGCAAACAAACAAAACAGCATAGAACTGGTAAGGACCCTGCTAAAACAGAACGTCCTGTCAACATATCTTAAATTAATATACAAGCACAAATAAGGAATTAAATATACTCAGAAAACAGAGTCCTGATGACAAAGGAAGAGATGTGATCAGATGGTGAATTTAAAGCGATGTGTATTCTCAGATATAAGGTGGATTTGTTTCGACCCTTAGATGTAATTTGTTTATACTGGAAGAAAGAGAGTGTGCTTGTTTGATGTTCTTTTTTCATAGATCTGAAAATTTTTCAGCAACAGAAAATTCTTGCGAGGTTTTGGACATAGAAAGTTGATACATTTCCAGGGTAAATTTAGATTTAATTATGCTGACTTTTATATTGCCTTTTAAAAATTCTCATCCTTGCCTTCTGGGAAGGGGGGACACTGAAATGAATGAATTGAAACAAAATGTGTTTGAATTGTAAAAATAATATCATCTATTCTATAAATCTTCACCAAATCTTCACCCTCAGTAGTTGAAAAACAAAACTAATCTTCGAGAATCATGGATCACAACCCTACTCTAACACACAGGGGTTGTCATGCATTAGACTCAACGTAAATAAAGAGACAATTGGTTTCGCCTTCTAGAATTGATAGTTTTGTTTTCTGCACTTCCTGAAATGGAGATTATTTTATATTAAATTCAGGAAAGCTCCTTAGATAGCTAATGAAAAAGGTATGAAGTTCCTTCAACTTTCTTATTGATTTCTATGAACTTAGAATTTCAATGATCCTTTGGATAGTGAGGACAAAGAGAAAATAGGTGAGACTTGAGGGGGCCCACTTGTGATTCAGGACCATTGGTTTATTTTTAGAATGTGTCCTGAACTGCAAACACAGAAACACCACAAATAGGTGGCTTTAACAAACAGAAATTAATTTCTCACAGTTTAGGAGGCTAGACAGATGCCAACTCTAGAGGGGAACTCTCCCTTTGTGGGCTATGGGAGAAAGTTCTTGTCTCTTTTTAGCTTTTATGAGGGGTTTCAAAAAGTTTATGAGAAAAATGGAATTAAAAGATAATGGAAAATTCCCATGAGTTTTAAAAGTCCCCTTAAAGTCCCACATGACTATGTAGCATGACTTCTATATTCCTTCATTTTTCTTTTGTTTTAAATCATTTTATTATGATTTAATATACACCTCATGGCTCAGTAATATCAAGCAGTGTTGTACAATCACTACAGCAATCTATTTCAAAAGACTTTCTTTCTTCTTGCACTCCTTGGTATCGGATCTCCATTAAATGCTCCCCTCCCCAATTTTCCCTGCCCTTACCCCCCCTCCCCAGGAATCTTTATTCTCATTATTGTCTCTATAGATTCATCTATCTTGGGTCTCATATACTGCAAAACATAGAGAATGCATAACAGAGAGTCAGGAAAGCTACCAACTCTGAAATATTGTGGGTAACAAAATGCAAAACCCACCAAAACACAAGAGAGATAGACCCTAGTCTTAAAAAAACAACAGTGCTGAGCCCCAGTGGCATAGTGGTTGAGTGCAGGACTGAGGCCCACTGACTTGGCGGTTCAAATCCAGCAGCAGCTCTCCAGGAGGATGGCTGGGCCTCCCACTCCCACCAGAGGACAGTGATGCCCCTCAAACTGCCCCCACCCATAAAATATGAAAAATCAGATAAAGCACAAAGTGAATCAAAAGGGTGGTCAGGTGACAGGTTTTATCACTTAAAGTATGTGTTAGATTGGGTGAACTAGAAAAACCAATTCATAGACACTCTCATGTGTATAAGAAAGAGAATTATATTAAGAACAATTGTATATTAAGCAGACATCCCAGCTCAGTCCAAACCATGCCAGTAAGTCTGGTATTAGTCCATATGTCCAATGCCAGTGTATAAATTCCTCTTCAGATGCATGCAACACATACAAAGGCACTGACTACAGGAAGATGACAGTTAAGTGGGTGAAAAGTCTTGTGTATGCAGTGGTGGTGGAAGCATCTCAGCGCTTGCATGGGTACCCACATGGCTCCTCTGGCTCCAGGACTCTGGCTCCATCAGTCCAACTCCATGTGACTTGTCAACAGGAATGGGTAGCAGGGAGTATGTGTCCTGCCTCCAGGGAGGAAGACTGAAGTTCCAAGAATCCTCAGAAGGGTATGCACACATGGATACCTCATTGCTATGGCCTGGTAGGATTTATTATGTTAATATACTACAGTTGTCTCACAATATTCTCTGATCAGTAGTTAGAGGATCAATCATGGTTAGAGGAAAAATCATAGGAGGCTCATTCCCTATGTAGATCCTAAAAATATGTATATTTTAAAGATCATTTTATTGGAGGCTCTCAAAGCTCTTATAGCAGTCCATACATCAATTATATCAAGCATATTTCTACCTATGTTGCCATTGATTATTTTCTAAACATTTACTTTCTACGTGAGCCCTTGGTATCAGCAACTCTTTTTTTCTACCCCTCCCACTTCCTCCCTTGTGACCCCCTGTGATAAATGATAAGTTATTATTATTTCATATTTTACACTAACTGTAGTCTCATTTCATCCACATTTCTGTTGTTCGTCCCTTTCAGGTGAATGGGAGAGCGTGGTGAGGTTATATGTCGGTCATAGTGATTGATTCCACATTCTGTCCCTCCTCTCTCATCTTTCTCCTCACACTCCTGGTAACGCGACTCCCATTTCTATTCCTGAGGGGTTTCTCTGACCTGGATTCCCTGTGTTGTGACCTCTTAGCTGCATCAGTGTCCATGCTCTGGGTTAGCCAGAACTAAAAGGCAGGACTGGGGTCATGATGGTAGGGGGTGAGGAAGTCCCAAGAAACCAGAGCAATATCGTGCTTGACTCATCCCTTCTTAGAACCAGTGGTTCTCAATCTTCCTGAAGTCACCACTTTGAATACAGTTCTTCATGTTTCGGTGACCCCTGGTGATAAAATTATTTTTGTTGCTACTTCATAACTGCAATTTTGCAACTGTCTTGAATCATAATGTAAGTATCTGAATATACCGGATGTGCTTTCATTGTTACAGATTGAACACAACTAAATGCAATTAAGCATTGTGATTAATCACACAACAATATGCAGCTATATATTAAAAAGTGTTTTTGTGTTTTACGATGGTCTTAGGTGACCCCTGTGAAAGGGTGGTTTGACTCCTAAAGGGGCCATGACCCAAAGGTTGAGAACTGCTGATTGTGATCTTTCTGTAAGGGGGTGGTAGTTACAAAATCTTTTGTCAATTTGAGACTTATTAAGAGTGGAGGGGTGGATTTTAGACTGTAATTCAGGTCACAGCTTTATGACCTCATTTGGACTCACTATTGCTCTTTGGAGGCAGGACACAGGCTTACTCCCTGCAAGGCATTTCTGGTGATAAAACACATGAAGCTATGCTAGAATTCTGGGCCTGGAGAAGCCACATGGACACCCCTGCCAGTGCTGAGATGCTTACATCGCTACTGGATCCACTAGTCCTTTCACCCACTAGCTTGTGATTTTCCCATATTTGGCATTATTGCATGTGTTTTGTGAGTCTGAAGAAGACTTTAAAGATTGGTATTGAACAATTGAATATATGGTTTAATATCAGACTTATGGACTTGATCGAGGCTGGACTGGGGGATACTTTCTCAATATTTGATTGCTCTTGAATAAAAACATTTCTTTTACACATATGAGTGCATCTATAATTTTTTCTTTAGTCTAACCAGACTAATACAGAGCGGATGTTCCATTGTCCACAGATGGGCTTGGGGTCTCTTCTCTGAGCCCTCTGGTTTTCAAAAATACGATCTGCTTGTTTTGGGTCTTCTGTTACATGATACTTGATCCCATCAATACCTCATGATTGCACAAGCTGGTGTGCTTCTTATGGGCTTGCTACTTACTTCTCTCCTAAATGACCTCTTTCTTAATTTCAAGTCTTTAAGACCCCATATGCTATATCTTTTGATAGTCTGACACCATCAGCTTTCTTCACCACATTTGCTTGTGTACCCACTTTGTCTTCAGGAATTGTGCCAGGAGGGTGAGCATGATAGAATGCCAGACTGTGAGAACGACATGCTCTTGCTTTGAGGAGGGCTTGAGTAGAGGCCCAAAGTCCATCCATTTTCTCACTGTACTGCCTTACAACTATTTTTATATAGACCAATACCACTATTTTATGAGTTAATATATTCACATAAGAGCACACCTATTTTTATACCCATCTCTATATAGCTTTGCTTCATAGATCTTTCCTCTATTTCCTTTTACCTTTCTCCTTCCCCACCATGATGCTCACCCTAGCTCTTAGTAATTTCTTTCAGCTAGATTGTTGCTGCTACAATACTACTAGGATCTTTAAGTCCTTCTCCTTGTTTCTTTAATTCCCTCGTTGTTCCCCTGTCTATGGCGTTGTGTGCTCACTGCTCTTTTCCCCCGCCTCCTTTTCCTGCTC
>PVJH01027861.1:0-28077 GCA_004026705.1 Nesogale talazaci
TTGGTGGCACTCACAAAGAGGACTCCTCAAAGCAGAGTGGACCACAGTGCCGAGGCCGGAGAAAAGCTCTCAGGACCTTCCTCTGCTGACGGGGCACAACTCAGTGAGAGAAGAAAGAGCTGAAAGCATACATCCATAATGGGGACACAGAATGGACAAAGTGCAAGTCTAGGAAAAGTAAAAGCCATTCAAAATGATGTGGAGCACAGGGAGAACAAGAGCCTTAGCAGGCGGAAGTGGAAATGGACTGGCATTGGTCATTCTGAATCAGACGACCACATGGTTGGCTATGTTGGGAACAATGAGTTCAAGGGGAACAGCATCACCTGCAATGTCAAAAAGAACATTTCCTTTTAAACAGTGTTATTGGACTCCATCCACATATCATACAATTGGATACTTCACTCATATCAAGAAGCATTGTACAATGATCACCACCATCAATCCCGGAACATTTTCTTCCTCCTAGGACTCATTGTTATTCATGAAATTTTTTTTAAATTGGCAAAAATACACACGGCCAAACATTTTCCAACTCAACAACTTCTGCATAGATACCTCTGTGCCATTGATTATATTCTTTGTGCTGTATACCCATTACTGATATCCTTTTCTAAATGATGCCCCTGCCATAAACTCAATGCCCCCTAAGTAATAACTCTTCCTCTTTCAGTCATGATGACCGTTAGTCAAGTCTCGTGTTTTTTCTTTCCAAAAGGAACATTTCAAGGCCTACCTTGAAGGACAATGCTGTCTATGATAGAGTAATTCCCATACCCTTACCAAAAAGTCAAGTTATACGTCTGCAACTCAAAGGTACAAATATATGTTACTCTTATTTACAAACCAACCAGTAAAGTTGAAAATTGAAGAGTACTACCGATGCCTTTGGTTTGAAATTAACCAAACAAGCAACCCCGATGTATTCATTGTTATTGGTGATGGGAATGCAAAAGTTAGAAACAGAGAGGGAGAAAGAGTGGTTGGAACACCTGGCTTTGGGGATAGAAATGGAACAAGAGAGATCAACTGGTGTAATTTTGCAAGACTGTGTTAGTCCGTGTAGACCAGAGGAACAAATTTCATAGACATGCATATGGATATAAGGAAAGAGTTTATATACAAAAGGAATGGAACACTGAGAAAGCATCCCAACCCAGTCCAGTTCAAAGTCACAAGTCTGGGGGCTGCGCCCCGGTGGCATAGTGGTTGTGCATGGGACTGCGGCCCACGGGGTTGGAGGTTCAAATCCAGCAGCAAAGCTGGGCCTCCTACTCTCACCACCAGAGGGCAGTGATGCATCCCGCCCCCCCAAAAAAAACAAAGTCACAAGTCCGATATTAGCCCATATGCCTGACACCAATCTATAATGTCTCCTTCCAACTCACGAAGTCATAGGGCAGTGGGTGGAGAACCCCGGTGCTGGCAGGGGTCTCCCCATGGCTCCTCGCTGCCAGGGCTCAGGGTTCATCAACAGCATCCAGTGGTGGCAGAAGCAACTCATCGCTGGCAGGGGTCTCCACGTGGCCTCTCCAGCTTCAGAGGTCTGGCTCCATCAGGGCCAAGTAGTGTGGCTTCTCCAGCTCCTCAGACGCTGCCATCTTCCCTTGTCCGTGATTAATCGTCTCTGAGACTAACTCCCAACAACTAGAAGATAGCTTCTCAACTTCACGAGGAAAGTATCGCGAGATGCGAGATTTCCCAGACATATCAGAAGAAAGCCATGCCCACATAGAGGCCTCATTGGCTACTCAATGGCAATCTCCAGATCAATAGGCTAGACTCCACGCCTACATCTCAATCATGAAATTAACATAAGTACATGACTGCCACAAGGACCAACGACTTCTTCATTGCAAGGACCTGTTTCCAAAAGCATAAACAGAGACTTCGCACGTGGGCCTCGCCAAGCAGAACACATAGGGATCCAGTCGACGCCATCTGCCAGAAGGGATGATAGAGACACTCCATATCATCAGCAGAAACCAAGCATGGGGCTGACTGTGGAACCGACGTCTATTCTCATAGATTCCGTTCAGGCTGAAGCTGAAGAAAATGAATAAGCCCACGAGAACCAATTGACAGCCGTGAGGCTATCACTCCTGGACTTGGGGACCCTCTCGAGTGCACATCTGATACGCTGAGCACCAAGGGCAGCAAACCCAGGGAGCTGCGGGAGGGCGTCGTGAACTTAGCTCATGCAAGAAACGAACAGACAAGAAAATGACAAGAACGTCAGGAGAGAGGCCGTGGCCGTCAAAAGAGACTGTGATCCGTGCTTTTGAGCATTGAGCAGCTACAGTGACCTGGAAGTGGCGAGAGGGTAAATGAGCAAACACAGGATTTCACAAGGCCGTGCCGGAGGACAGAGTCTGGTAAGGAAAAGGGCACACTGGGCAGTGAGAAAGCCACAAGGGATAAGTGCACACTCCACGGGTCTCACACTGCGGCCACTGAAGAAACCGGTGTGCTCAAGTTGCACTATGGAGGAATTATATGAGAAAAGATGGCGCAAGACAGAATGCGGATTCAGCCCTCACCCCACCAACATGACCAGCACCCGAGGAAGGGAGAAGGGGCCCCCGCTACATGTTCTCCTGCCCCTCAGAAATCAGGGTGTCATTCACTGAATCCACAAGAGGAGTGACAGTATGGACATCGTGGGAGGTGGGGGGTGGGCAGAGTTCAGAAGGGAACGCTGCACACGTGTTACTCCGGCAAAACCAGATTTGTCTACAGCATGTACAGTAGGTGAACAAGCAAGTTAGGGGCCTTGCAGTCACCCAGAGAATCTATGTCAGCATCGAGCACCTCAAGCACTCGAAGAATCAGCACAGCTTCCTGAAGCATGTGAAGGAGGAAGACTAGAAAAAGAAGGGAAGTGGAGGAGAAGGGCACCTGGGTGCACCTGCCCCCTCCAGAGAGGTTCACTTGGTGGGAATCAAAGGGGAGAAGCACGAGTTGCTGGAGCCCATCCCGATCAGATCAGATCAGATCATGGCTGCGTCTGTGTGAAATGAAGCTGTGCCAGGCAGGCAGGGGCGGGGGAGGGGGCTACAGGGCATATAGAGTCACTGTACCCCAAAGAGCAATTGACATTCAACCACTTCAATAGGTAGCATATGATCAAGAATCAATGGTCTGGAAGGAAGAAGTCCAACCAGCACTGACGGCATCAATAAAAACAAGGAATTAGGAAAATACAAACGAAATAGTTCAACAAGCTGATGAAGCACTGAAAGCACTCGCTTGTCTATGCAAACAAATCTGGGAAGCGTCAGGAAGAGATCTGTGCCTGTCCTATACCAAAGAAAGATGACTCAACAGAATGCAGAAAATCCTCTGACAGTATCATTCGTGTCCCGTGCAAGTCAAATTTTGGTGATAATTCAGCAACGGTTGCATATGCAGGTCAGACTCAGAAGTGAAAGCAGCCCTAGGAATATCGCTGCTGAAGTTAGATGAATCTTGACTGAAAGCAAAGAATGCCAAATATTCTATTGACTGTGCAGAGACATTCAACTGTGTGGATCTGGAATGGGAATTCCAGAACACTTCATTGTCCTCAGGCAGAGCCTATACAAGAGCCTATCAAGAGACAGCTGTGCAAACAGAAAAAAGGGGACCGTGCATGGTTTAAAGCAAGAGAAGCATGGTTGTGTCTTTTCACCAGACTTACCCAGTCTGCATGCTGAGCAAAACATCCAAGAAGCTGCTTATATGAAGAAGAGTGTGGCGCCAGGACCGGAGGAGGGCTTGTTAACAACCTTCATCATGTCGATGATACGGACTTGCTTGGTGAAAATGCAGAGGACGGGAAGCACTTGCTGGTGAAGATCCAGGATTGCTGCTTTCAATGTGGATTACAACTCAATGTAAACAAAACCCAAATGTCCACAATGGGCTCAAGAGGAACATCACAATACATGGAGAGTGACGTCAAGAATTCATTTGGCATGAATCAGCAGTCAGGTGTTGATGGAAGCCATAAACAAGAAAGCAAAGCACATAATGCAGTTGGACAGAGCTGCCCACAAGATCTCTTTGAAGTGTTGAAGGGCAAGGATGTCACTTTGAAAACTTGCGCCAGCCCCAAGCCCCAGTATTTTCAATTGCCTCGTGCGTGTGTGAAAGCTGGACAATGAATAATGAAGACCAAAGAAGGATTAGTACATTTGAATTATGGGGTTGGAAAGGAATGTTTAAAGTAACACGGGTTGTCCGGAGAACAAGCAAATCTCTCTTGGAAGAAGTACAACCAGGATGCTCCTTAAAAACAAGGACTATAATGAGACGTGGTCTCATGTACTTTGGACATGTTATCAAGTAGAACAATTATGGGGACAATGTGGGATCGTGCAGTGTTTCCTTCTGTTGTGTAGAGTGAAGGAGCTGATTCAATGGCACCAGACAACAACAATAAAGTAGAAGGGCAGCAAAAGAAGGGCCTGGACAAGATAGACTGACACAGTCATTGCAACAGTGTGCTCAGACCTAACCATGACTATAAGAATGGGCAGTGTTTCATTCTATTGTGCACAGAATCACCAGGCATCAGAAATGACACCTAACAGCAACACATGGCTACTGCAGGAATCCCCAGCTGGTTCTCCCCTCCTGTGATGTGTCCTACTGTGTTAGTCTGGACAGACTATAAAAATAAATTCATAGACACTCACGTATATATTTTTAAAAGAGCCTTGTTATGCATATATTTATAGGATCATTATTAAGGTAGCCGATGGACATTGGGCCTCCACTCAAGTACTCCCTTAATGCGAGAACACTTTGTTCTATTAAACTGGCATTCCATGATGCTCACCTTCCCAAGAGGATCGCTGCAGACACATGAGTACCTAAGCAAATATGGTGAAGAAAGCTGATGGTGGCTGGCTATTAAAAGATACAGCATCTGGGGTCATAAAGGCTTGAAAGTAAACAAGTGACCATCTAGTTCTGCAGCAACAAAGCACACATGGAAGAAGCACAGCAGCCTGGGTGATCACGAGGTGTTGAAGGGATCAGCTATCAGGCATCAAAAAACAAAAAATCGTATCATTGGGAATGAAGTGGGGTGCAGAGTGGGGACCCAAAGCCCATCTGTCAGCAACTGGACCTCCCCTCACCGAAGGGTTGTGGGGAGGAGATAAGTCAGGTAAGCTGCAGTGTAGCAACGGTGAGACATACATCTTTCTTCTAGTTCTTAAATGCTTCCTCCCCTCCCACTATCATGATCCCAATTCGACCTTACAAATCTGGCTAGATGAGAGGATGTACACTAGTATAAATAGGAATTGGGCAGGGAATCCAGGATAGATGATCCCTTCAGGATCAGCAGTGAGAGTGGTGATACGGGGAGGGTGGGGGGAAAGTGAAGTACAAAGGGGGAACCAATTAAAAGGATACATATAACCTCCACTCTGAGAGACAGACAATAGAAAAGTGGGTGAAGGGAGAATTGTACAGTGTAAGATATGACAAAATAATAATAACTTACAAATTATCAGTGGTTCCTGAGGGAGGAGCTGATACCAAGGGCTCAAGTAGAAAGCAAATGCTTTGAGAACGATGAGGGCAACACATGTACAAATGTGCTTGACACAATGGATGGATGTATAGATTGTGATAAGAGTTGTATGAGTTCCCAATAAAATGATTTTTTAAAGGGGATAAAAAGACAGATTTATATAAGAGCAATTGGGAAAAAAGAGAGCAACTGAATATTGAGAAAACCTCTCAGCCCAGATCAAGTCCTCACATCTGATATTAGCCCATACGCCCGATACCAATCTATAAAGTCCTCTTCAGGCTTATGAAAAACATATCATGGAGCCTAATGCAGGAAGATCACAGGCCAGTGGGTGGGAAGTCTTGTGAAATCCATGGCATTGTAAGCATCTCAGCACTGGCAGGGGTCACCATGTAGCTACTTCAGCTCCAGGTCTACGCATAGCTCCCTATGTCTTGTCCTCAGGAAGGTCTTGCAGGGAGTGAATGTGTAACCCGCCTCCCATGAACTATTTATCTCCATGTGAGGTCACCAAGCTGTGTCCTGATTGACAGGCTAACGTTCACCCCTTCACTCTTAAGTCTCAAATTGACAACAGATTGTCTAACTACCACACCTACCAATGTCATCTTGAACCTTGCCTGAAGCCCTGGAAAGTAGTGCCTTCCAACAAATGATAGAGGCTTCTACTCAGAGACTGTCTATAGTTTCTTTCCCTCTACTAAGCTCCTTGGCCTAGCACTCAGAGTTCTCTATACGCTTCCTCAACTGATACTGGAACACCTTCCCTACATCCCATATTAGAATGACTCACTCTTCCTCACACCCCAGACACACTGTTCTCTCTGCCAGGCCCTCAGTTGCCTGGCAAGCCTGCCCACAGCAAGCTTTCCGGGCTGAGTGCATGCATGAAGAACTCTTGTTTAGACACAGAGCACAGCTTCACTCTTTCAGCTCTAGCCAGGCCAGGCCAAGCATTCCTGAAAATCTTTCAGCCAACTTTGCAGAGCTCCCTTAGCTCCTGGTCAAATCTAGGATCATCTCTTCTTCCACTTAGGAAGAAGACGTGGCATCCCAGCCCAAGACCCCTCTCCTTGTGTTGGTGAGGACAACCCAATAGCGTCTCTTCGTTTCCCAAGTCAAGCTGGGCATGCCAATTGGTCCGGAGCATGGAGAGACATAAAGAGGCAGATGTGAAGCGCTCCCAAGTGAGAATGGCATGAAACGTGAGGACCCAGCCCTCCCCCAAGTCTGTCCTTCCTCCCTCTTCAACTCCTTGGCCTGAGCTGAGTCTCACACTCACAGTGCACCCCCACT
Organism: Nesogale talazaci; assembly: GCA_004026705.1. Taxonomy (NCBI): domain Eukaryota; kingdom Metazoa; phylum Chordata; class Mammalia; order Afrosoricida; family Tenrecidae; genus Nesogale; species Nesogale talazaci. The sequence goes on from PVJH01027861.1 coordinate 6,827, forward strand.
CTTTCACACAGAAAACCTAGACGATGTGATTGTACAGAGCTCCCACATGGGATAAAGTCCAAGAGGAAACTGCCCACATCGGGGCTGACTGATCCTAAAGTGGTCTATGTGAGTCGAATCTGGCTAAGAGGAAGGAACCTATCGACATTCTTGGCAGCACAGTTCACAGCAGGAATCTGAGAACAGTCACCAATAGATAAACAGGTGAGACATGGTTACCGTGTATCATTGAAGAGAAACACAGGTTTGGGGCTGAAAATCATGGATGTACCTGAAAACCATGGCACTGAGGGTGATCAGTCCGTCCCAGAAGGGCAGACAGTGTCCTATGTCACTTACATGTCCTAGGCAAAGGTGCCGGGACCGGAGTTTCTTGATGGTTATCAGCAGTAGGAGGGAGAAAGGGAAAAGGGAGTCTAAGTTCATGGAGACACCGAGGTACAGCTAATAGTGGTAGAATAGGGTGGTGACGGATGGTGATGATGGTGGCCCACAGCAGCCATAACCAGTGCCACTGTGGTTACTCGCCAAACAGGTTTCACTGGCGAATGTATGCTTACTGACTACTCACTTTGCGGCATAACATGAGACACACTGAGCAGCCCCACACATGAAGGCTGGACTGTCTGGGATGTGACATTGCAAAAGGCCCAGTGAGCACAACAAGACGATTATGTAAAGGTGTCAATAATCCTGCAAAGCAAGTCCGCTGTGGACAGATGGGAGGAAATCAGCCCTCTCAGGTGGCAGCGGCAGCCATCGTGAAATTCAATCTCTTTAACCAGCACAGGAGGTAGTGGGAAGCCCTTGGGTCAAGGGCTCAAACTTTGGTATCATTTATTTCTTTCCCTCGAGGAAATAAGGATGGATGAAGGCCAAGGGAGAAAGGAGGCGAGCATCCTCAGACTGCACTGGGATCTTCAGACGCCACCTTCCAGACGAGGGTGGTGAATTTCGAAGCCTAGGATATACCTGGCATGTTCTGAGGGATCTGATCTGATCAGGGGCACGAAGGTTTCCCCCAAATGCTGCTCTCTTCTTACAGAGCAACTAGGAGGAGCCTGCTTATGGAATCCAGAGAGAACAAACTAGGAGGCCATACGGGCAAGAGATTAGGGGATTAAGGGATTACGTGATGTGTCTGGGAATTAGTGAGCCTGTGGTGGTGTCCCCAGGTTTCTCACAGAGTCATCAGAAATCTGTTTTCAAACAGCTGGACTGCATACCTTTGACGTAGACTGTTTTAAAAGGCTGCAAGCAAGAGAAGGCATTTGTTTATTCGCTAACATTGACACTAGGTCAATCCACACTCAAAGGACGCTGCTCTTCGGAACACTGCGTTTGTACTTTGCTACTTCCACCATCAAATGTCCAGGTTCAACTCCCTCCCTTAGGGGGAAACGCGATCAGCACACAGCATGAGTTCAAGACTCTCCTGATGTGGAACCCCGGCTGGGAGTCTTTCATTTCCCTGACTTGAACTGGAAACCTACAGGAAACTGACAACTGCCCTTCAAACTGCCCCGAGTGCTTAAGCTAAGACTACTAAAGGTTAAAGCGAACATCAATTCAATCAAATCAAATGTCAAAAGCGTATGTCGGAATGACCAATGAACTGTTGGTCACAGTGAAGTGCACCAAACACATACAACCACCCCCACCCCATACAAATCATCCTCTTGCAAACAGCAACTGGCAGGACTATTGAAAATGACGAAGACAACGACAATGATGAGCTTCATGATTCTGAGTATCCAGCCATCAGATTCAAGTCTTTCAAGTTGAAAGAACAAGCCCAGGTAGATCCAGCAGTAGGCCAAACACTGATCCTGCAAACCCTGGGTGGTGAGACACCAGCCAACCGCTAACACCTCGTCTCCACCCCTACACCAACAGACGAAAACACCACCAGGTCCACGAGCCCCCCAATCCGACCCATCACCACCCCATAGGACAGAACAGAACTGCTCCCCCTGAGGCTGTGAATCCATACGAGTCTCATCTTTCCCCCACAGAGGTGCCGGGGTTTGAACTGTCAGCCTCTCAGGACAGCAGCCCAACTCATAGCCCCATGACACCACCAGGGCTCCTTGAAGATCTTTCACCAACCCAATTCACTGCCACCGAGTCCATTCCAACACTCCTCGATTCTGGCACAGGGTAAAACTGCCCTGTGAGTTTCTGACACCGTAATTCTTCACCCAACAGAGTGCACCATCTTTCTCCATCCCTCGGAGCAAAGGTCGCTATGGGCAAAAATTCCCCAAGACCATTTCTCACTTCATACTTCTGTCCTGGCTGACACATACCCCTCAAATGTTAACGTACGGACAAGTTAAAGTCCAAGATGCGGGCCTCTGAAAGTCCTGGCAAGCACCTCTCTCCTCTTCTGAGATCAGGAGCGGGGTAATGAGGTCAGCAGGCTTGCTGGGGACAGGCTGACCCTTGCCTGAAGCAATGTGCAAATGTATTTTGCACTGAGAGAAAGCCAGCTGAATATTTAAGCACTAGACAGGCCAGGAGACGCCAAATAATCATTAACTTCTTAATTAATGATGGGCAGTTTGCTTTTCAAGCCTTTACACTTTTTATTTAAACTTTAAGAAATCATTTTATTGGAGGCTCTTATAGCTCTTCTAACAACCCATACATCCATTGTGTCAAGCACGTGTGTACATACATGTTGTCATCATCCTATTTAAAATATTTTCTTTCTACTTGGGTTCTTGTTATCAGCTCCACTTTTTTCTCCCCCCTCCCGCCCTCATGAACCCTTGATAAATTGCAAATTATTATTTTCACATCTTACACTTTTGACTAGTATTTTACAATAACTCATGGAGCTTTTCAAATAACTTGGGGCATTTTAGAATAACTCTGTGCCTTTCTCAAAAGGAGAAAAAAATCCTGGTTAAACATGGGACTGCTAAACACAGGAGGGTGGTTCAAATCCACGAGCTGCACCCTTGGAGAAAGATGAGGTTGCCTTCTCCAGATCAGATACCTCTGAGTCTGGTTTTATGTTGTTTTTTAATTAGTCCCTCCAAAACAGGGGTGGGGGGAGGGGTCTGGATAAAGAATTTAAAATCCCAGTATAGGGGATTGGTTTAAATGGTTTGATGCAAATCTTATAGACCTTCCCTAAGGTCCGATTAAATTGGGGCAGGTCTTCCCCAATTACCTCTGCTCTTCCCAGTGCAAAAGAAACTCTCCCAGTGCTCTCTCCCAGTGCCAACAAGTCAATGCTGACCCTCAGAGACCCTCTAAGGCAGGGGAGAGCTGCCCTGGGGGATTTCTGAGACTTCAATTGTGGCAAAAATATACACAACAAAACATTCTCCCATGCACCAACTTCTCATATAATTCAGTGCCACTGATCCCTCCCATTGTGCTGTCCACCCATGGTTGATATCCTTTTCCAAATGATCCCACCACCATTAACATAAGCGCAAAGGCCCCTAAGTAATAACTCCTCCCCCTTCTCCCATGGTAACCACCAGTCAAGTTTGATTTCTTTGCTAGAGGCTGTTTAGCACTTCCTGGGAACAGAAAGTCCCGTCTTTCTCCCACCAAGCAGCTGTTGGTTTTGAACAGCTGACCTTGTGGCTAGCAGTTCCAAAACCCTCTCCCACTCCAGAACTCCACTCCCACCCCCTCCCCCACACCCAAGCCCATGAATGCTGGAATGCTGTCTATGAGGTCGCGGCGTGGCTGGCACTTACCCTCTGGGAAATCATGGGGCTGGACCACATGCAGGAAGACCCGTGCAAGTCCAAAGAGGGGTGTGATGGGTCCACAGTCAGGGGAGCTGCTGGTCTCATAGTGGGGGACTGGCAGGTTGAAACGCAGACGGTGCAGATTCCGGGCGGACGACGGTGATCTTGCGGACAATGTGCTCCCACTCAGTCCCAGCAGCAGCAGGCAGCCGAGGACGGGAGCCATGGTTAGCAGGCTGCCCCACACATGAGGTAGAAAAGGGTTCCTTCTGCTTCAGAGGTTCTGGAAGCTGCCAGAAGGGAGCTCCCCACAGTGTCCCAGAGGTGTGCTGGACGAAATCTGCAGATTCCTCCGTTGTCACGCTGGCCTGGTGTGCGGCAAAAGGGGTGGCCAGCCTTCTCCAGCGGGGTCAGTCACTGGGGCAGAGTCCCTAGCAGGAAGAGAAAGGACAGCACTTGTCATCAGCCTGCAAGTTTCATCTGCCTCCAGCAGGAGCGCTTCTGAGGAGCAGGCTAAGTAAGGACTCAGAGCAAGTCCAGCCGGCAGTTAATCCGGGAAGGTGGGAACCAAGCACGGGCCCCTGCTCCACGGCCACGGGAGGGGCGAGCAAGAATCTAAGGCCTCAGAGGTCCCTCCTCCAAGGTCCAGGTTCAGAGCACAGACCCTTGGTGGGTAGATGGAGAAGCTGATGCTGGCAGGGAGCCTCGGAGAGGGCACTCTCCCCGCATGAGTGGAGAGGGGTCCAGCCACTAGCCAAGGGACAGAGAACTGCACCATGAGGCTTCCCCTGGTGCGGTCACACGTCGGGGGAGAAGTACAGCCAGAACGCTCCTTAGAGGCAAGGATGGTCAGACTGTCCCACGTTACTTTGGGCATGGTGTCGGGAGAGACAAGTCCCTGGAGACAGATATCATGCTTGGTAAAATGCAGCAGCCGCAAGAAGGCCCTCAACAAGAGAGATTGACACAATGACTGCAACAATGGACTCGAATCTAAGTAAAACAGTCAGGGCAGCACCGGACCGGGCAAGATTTGCTTCTGCTGCACACAGGGTAGCTGTGAGTTAGAACTAATGGGACAGCAATTGACAACATAACCGGGAGCCCAGGGCTGTTAAACTTCCAACAGCCTCTTCTGAAATCTTTCGCCTATGAAGCCCCTAGTGGACTCAAACCACTGACCTTTCCATCAGCGGTCAAGTAGAGGACCGTTGTGGCACCGAGGCCCTTCCCAGTAGAATGACAGAGCCCTAATTTACTCAGTGTCAACCTCAGTAACCCAACCAACTCCAATTGTGGTGATTTAGCATGCCCTGCCAGCACTGCGGCCACTACTTCCCCAGGGCTTGCTCTGTCCGCAGCCACAGCTTGGGCACTCAAGCCCTGCCCCCCCAGACTCTGGAAGGTACTGGCTTTTCCCCAGTTCTAGTCAGGGCCCTGGTGGTGAAGTGGGTTGGGCAGTGCACTTTTAGCAACCAGGTCGGTGGTCGGAAACCACCAGCTGGCTCTGCCGTGGGAGAAAGTGAGGCTCTCTCCTCCTGAGAAGTTGCCGACTCAGAACTCCACAGGGCAAGTCTATTCTGTCCCACAAGATCAAGAGCAGGGGGAACTGACTCCCAGGCAGTGCATGTGGCTTGGTTTGGGTGGGAGTCCCTAATGGTTCTTTTGCTTCCGAGAACATAAGGACGCTCCCTGAGTCCTCTAATTCTTTCCAGGGAAAGCAGATGTCATGAAGGAAATCAAGCAAGTTTGTGTCTGCAGGGCCAGCGAGACCTTCAGCTCTCTCCTTTCTCTGGTGGGGAAAGGATGGCTGGCTCACCTGTCCCTTTTCCACGGTCCCTCTACTTTATCAATCATGATGTCCTTCTCCAGGGACAGGTCTCTCCTGACAGCCTATCCCAAGTACACGACACAAAGAAGCACTCTGGCTGAACTTCTTCTAAGACAGATTGGTTTGTTCTTTTGGGCACTCCAGGGTACTTTCACGATTCTTTACCAGTACCATAATTCTAAATGCATTCATTCTCCTTTGGTCTTCCTTATGGGATGTGCAACTTTCACATTGATATGAGGCGATTGAATGGGCACATCTTAGTTCTCAAAGTAACATTCTTGCTTTTCGACATTTTAAAGAGGACTTTAAATGTGTGGTAGATTTGCCTCCCATATATACTAAGAGGCTAGTGTATTTCCTTTTTTTTTTCTTGGTGACAAAGTTTATACTATGGGTACTAGGTCACACGATGGTGTGTGTGTGTGTGTGTGTGTGTGTGTGTGTGTGTCCTGGTGGCAATGTTGAGTAAACGTTAGGCTGCTTTTCAAGGTCAATGGTTCAATTGTCAAGGTCAATGGTTCAAATCCATGAACTACTCCTAGAATGAAAGATGAGGCTTTGTGCTCCTATAAAGATTTACAATACCTCATCAAAACCCAGAATAAAAAATCATATCGATATGAATGAAAGGGAGTGTGTAGTAGAGACCTAAAGTCCATCTGTCGACAACTGAACATCCTCTTACAGAAGTCGCAAGAAAGAGACTAGCCAGTCAAGGTGCAGTATAACACCGATGAAACAAAAAACGTTTCTCTAGTGCTTTTATGTTTCTTCCCCCACCCTATTGTGGCTCCAATTCCATGTTACAAATTCAGCTAGAACAGAACATGTATATGGGTACAGAGAACAGCTGGAAACACAGGGAATCGAGGACAGACAAAAACCCCTGACAACCAGTAATGAGGGTAGTAATACCAGAAGTTGAAGGGGAAGGTGGGCGGAGAAAGGGGGAACCAATCACAATGATCTATCTAGAACTCCCTCCCAGGGGACAGACTACAGAAAAGTGGGTGGAGGGAGACATGAGTCAATGTAAGACACGAAAAATAATAATTTATAAATTATCAAGGATTCATGAGTGAGGGTGGGTAGAGAAGGGAGGGAAAATAAATGAGCTGATAGCAAGGACTCAAGTAGAGATAAAATATCTTAAGAATGATGATGGCAACAGACGTACAAATGTACTTGACACAATGGATGTGTGTATGCATTGTGATAGGCTGCATGAGTCTCCATAAAGAGATTTTAAAGGATGTACAATGCTTCAGAAACCCTGCAGAGGGGGTCACTGACAGAATGGACTGTACGGTAGTGGGGTTTTTTAATTGGGAGGGGGGCTAATCAGTGAAAAAGAGGAAGACCTTGGAGAGTAGGAAATGACACGGAGTCTATATCCATGAGCTCAAACGTAACATTCATGGGAGGCAGCGGGGAGCAGGCAGTGTTGGCCTCTCTTGCAGACAAGGTCGAGAAGAGTGCCAGCTGACCGTACAACAACGATGATGATGACAATGAAAACAACAACAACAAATTGCAGGCTTTGGGTTTCAAATGCTGGCAGGTGTTCTCAAGTGTGGGGGAACAAGATGAAGAAAGGTGTGGTCACCCGTGCGTTGAGCTCTTGAGACGACAGTATGGAAACGGCCTCTGGAGAAGTTTCCCACTCCCCCAGTTCCGCTGTGAACGTGCAGAGGAGAACAGGTCCCCCGGGCAGCTGTGGCCCCCAGAATGATGGCCTCTGTAGAAGAACAGGGACGTCGTGCGGTGCCAAGTTGGGAGCTTCCCTAAGAACTGGGATGCCCAGCGGGAGGGACCCACAGAACTGTCTGAGTTCTCGCCGATGCTTTCTGGGGAAGGTCTGCTCCCATCTCCCTGAACAGTGTGAAGTGTCTAAGCTTGGAGTGTCTCTCTTCAGCCTCCTCCCGCTGCCAGCTCCCCTCGGGATGGACCCCAAGAAACATGCCGTAGAGAGCCCAGTCTTGTCCTGACGGCTCCTGTCCACCAGTCCCTGTGGATGCTGGTGCAGAAAGAGGAGATGGGCTGCTTGACCAACGTCGCAGAGTTGGATGGGAGCTGGGTCAAGGATGGGTGTGGGGCACTCTTCTTCCAATGACAAACAGTGTTGGCAAGACCCATTTCTGGGAAAGCCTTCACAGCCAGGAAGAGGATGTGTTTATTCAAGGGGGACACAGATACCTCCCCTGCCAGGCAGACACACATCCCAAAGCACACACCGGCACCACCCTCATCACACATGATGACACACACCAGACATACACAACACACACTCACACACCATGCACACTAGAGACGTGCCTACAAACTCAAACACCACACACACATACCATATAGACACGCCTACACACACCAAACACACACACCACACACAAATACCATACAGACACGCCTCCACACACCAAACACACATACCATACAGACACACCTACACACACCACACAACTATACAGACATACCTACACACACGACACTTATACACTATACACACACCTACACACATTACACTCACAATATAGACATACCTACATACTTATACACCACACTCACTATAGACACACCTACACACATCATACAGACACACCTACACACACCACACACACACACCATAAAGACATACCTATACAAACCACACACACTATACCGACATACCTACACACTCCACACTCACTATACGGACACATCTACGCACACCACACTTACGTACCATACAAACATACCCACACACATCACACTCACACACAATATAGACACACCTACATACTTACACACCACATTCACTATACAGACACACCTACACACATCATACAGACACATCTACACACACCACACTCACACAGTATACACCTCACACATCACTCCCATTCCACTCATACGCATCACACTCCTCACTCACTCACACCCCTCCCATACCACACTCACACATCACACATTTACCCTGCTCACACATGTCACATTCACACACACACCACACCTACTCCCACTCCCCCACAAACCACACACTTCAGTCAGACGTACAACTTCATTCTCAAACCACAGGTCCTCACACCTTACACTCCCACAGCACACACGCTTAGCACGCATTCTCTCTCTCTCTCTCTCTCTCTCTCTCACACACACACACACACACACACACACACACACCCCAACTCACTTCCCCTGAAGGGCAGGTGAAGCAGGGGGCCAGGTGCAGGGGGACTCCAACCTGAGGCTGAGGAAGACAACCTCTTGGTAGCGCCAGTCTGGCCCAGCCAAGCATCAGTGAGAGAAAAAGCAGCAGCAGAGAGCAGGGCAGGAGGCCCCAGGGAGAGCTAGGAATAAACAGGCTCTCAAAGGCCCCGGAGACAGGAGGGGGCCTGCTCCCCTCCCCTCCCACTTCCTCATGGTGAGGAAGGGCACCTGGGCCGGGGTGGAGCCTGGAACCCATTGAGACTTCTATCCACTGGGCTCCCAGGTGCCACTCTGTGGGCTCCACCTCCCAGTGAACCACAGACAGCCCATCCTCACCATCCCCCTGTGAGAGAGTCATCGAGGGTCTCCCTGCCCTCACAGACAGTCCACCCCTCCCTCCCCACCCCCCCGCCATGGTATCCTGGTGGCACTCGGCTGTGCACTGAGCTCCTGGCCAGCCATTCCGACCCACCAGCCACTCGGAGAGAGAAAGATGAGGCTCTCTACTCACGGAAAGAGTTAACACCTCATTGGTCAGTGTAAGACATGAAAAAAATATAAATTAATCATAAATTTATAATTATTGAGGCTTCGTGAGGAAGGGAGGGAGGGAAAGGAAAGAAATAAGGAGCTGATAGCAAGGATTCAAGTAGAAAGAACATGTCTTCAAAATGAGTATGGCATCATATGTACAATTGTGCATGACACAATGGATGACTGGATGGATTGTGATAAGAGCTGTACGAGCCCCAATAAAATGACTAAACGACTTTTTAAAAGAAGAGTCACAGTCTCAGAAACCCACGGGAACAGTCCGACGCTGTGTCCTACAGGGTCGCCATGCGTCGGAATCAAGAGAGGGCCGAGACATCTTTTGCTCACAGCTTTACCAAGCGGGAGGTCCTTCTCCAGGGACTGCTCCCTCCGGAGACGTGCTCAAGTACGTGAGAGAGTCTCACTTCTTGGAGCATTCCAAGGGCACTTCTCCAAACACCGGCGCGGTGGTTCTCGGGGCTGCGCACGGGATACACAGCCGGAGATCTTGGCCGACACCCCAGCTGACAAGCAGCCAACGTCCTCCACCCGCTGCAGTTTCAGACGAGGCGTGGAGGGAAAGGATGAAAGTCTCACTGTTTGTGAAACTCTCTCCCCCGGCAAGGAGTTCATTCTGACTCAAAGCGACCCTATAGGACAGAGCCGAAGCGACCCTGTGGGTCTCTGAGACCATAACTCTTTCGAAAAGCAAAGCCTCCTCTCCCTCCCACAGAGAGTCTGGAGGTTTCGAACTGTTGATCTTGGCCATTAGTAGCCCAATGTGGAACCCACTCCCCCACCAGGGCTCCTTCTGAAACCCCAGGCAATTCACAAACTCCAGAAAAGTCACATCACAAAGGAGGAACCTCCTTTCTGAATGGAAATGAGCCATTGCCCACCCCATCGCCCAGCGTCTTCCAGGTGGGTGATGGAGCTCAGAGCCCAGGCAGGGCACCTCCTTGTGTAGCCACGGAGCTTCTGTCAGGGGAGACTTGCATGCTGCTACAGATTGAGATGGACTGGGAAGAAAGCCCTAGAGAAATGCTTATGAAATTCAGCCACTGGGGGTTTTCTGGGATCCCAATGGTGCAAGGCCCCATCATTCCTGAGGATGGGCCTTGTGGTGTGTTCACAGCTGTCAGGGGGAAGTCCTCCTGGGGCCAGAACAGAGACGGTGTTCTAAGGACACCTCCCTCAAACCAAACCAAACTCCCTGCCATCGAATTTATGCAAATGCACAGCGACCCCATAGCCAGGGTAGAACTGCCCCTGTGGGTTTCCGAGATGATAACTCTTTCTGGGAGTAGAATGCACAACTTTCTAAGTGGCAAAGGTCCCCCACAAATGATAGGCCAGCACTACACAGGCCTCGGAGGCAGGAATTCAGAGACCCAATCCAACCAACAGGGCTTCAAAGCAAACAAAGCCTGTCTGAGTCACATCACGGCCTCTCTGGCATGCTGCTGTTGCTCAGTGCTGTAGAGCCAGTTCTGACTCAAAGGACCTTGTGTGCAACAGAACAAAACTGCCCCGACCTGCGCCAGCCTCACAAGTGCTCTTATGTCTGAGCCTCTGGGTGCAGCCACTGAGTCCATCCATCAGAGCAAGGGCCTTCCTCTTTTTCTGCAACCCTTCTACTTTTCCAAGCATGATGTCCTTCTCGGGACTCTCGTGACAAGTCCAAAGTCCTTGGAACCGTTAGCTGTAGGGAACTGGGCAAAGAGGGGTCGAGAGGTACTGGCAGGAACCCCAATACAAAAGAAAGATAGGAAGCTTTCTCCACCTACCTTCCAGCACACAACAAAGGTAAAGGGCAGATTAAGCACATTTCCTTATCAGTGGAAAACAGCAGAGAAAATAAAAGACTGGGTAGGGAAAAAGAGGATATCTATGTCCTCCTCCTCCCCTCCACACCCCACCACCACAGACCACCAAGAGCTAAACAGGCAGACCCTTGGAATGAAGTCTAGAGTGCAGGGTGCACACACCTAGAAAGAGACCCAGACCCAATAGCTATTGGCTACTTCACAGAGACCCAGCCAGTGGCAGAAGACCCACTAGGAAGCCAGCCCATGGTGGGAGGCCCGCCATTAGCAGAATATAAGTCTGGCATCACACACATTCCACCAGACCCTAGGACTAGACATGGGCCCTTTGGAGTTCTGGACTGTGGAAAAACATTTTCGCTGGCTCTGGTCTGAATGTTGTCTCTGGCCCTCCGGCCTGGAATTGTTCTTACAACCAGGACAGGAATGGAGGAGTGGAGAGCAAGAATCCCCTCAATAACAATAGTTTTTCCCATCTTTGATCCAAAGGCTCTCAGAAAGGATGGGCGTTGGTCATCTGACTTGGGGTGTTTTGGGGGTGGGGATGCCAAGCTATTGTGCCCGGCTTTGAGGGGTCTCTGGGAGGCAGCCATGACTCTTGGGGTGAGGTCAGCAGAGTGGCCAACCCCCAACCCTCTGGGTCAGTGGCCCACACTTTGGCTGTCCCCCTGTGACGGGTAGGAAGATTTGGGATAGAGGGTTGTCTTCACCAAATGCCTACGCTCAACCAAAGTTGGCTGTCCATGCCACAGCAAAGGGGTTGGGAAGAAATCAGGCACACATTAGACACCTGTGGGGACCACCCAAACTGAGCATGCTTGACCCAGGTCCCATAGACCCAGGTGAAGGTCAACCTGGGAACACACACTAAACATCAACAGCGTGACTTCACTGGTACACCTGAGCTCAGTCCCTATGAAAGGCAGCATCCTCGAGCAGAGCCCATGGGGAGGGACTCTTGGTTCTGCACTCTTATTCGGGTCCTCCTTGCATGGGGTCTTTCCTACATGCCTGACAGGGCCAGCTGCAGTCTTGAACTCTGGAGAAGTCCCCCTCGAGCGGCCTTGCCAATTCTCCATAGATAGCGTGCAGTATCTGACCCGCTAACATCCCAAACTTCCCTTTCCCTCATAAAAGTGACTTGCATTTACAAAAGGGCTTCTATGCATGAGTTCTTTCGGGTTGAGAAGCAAGAACTGAGGTAAGCCACCCCACAAACCTGACACCCAGAGCTTGCTCAGAGCTGCGCCCTGAAAACCAGCCACCTCTGAGAGAGAGAGAGAGAGAGAGAGAGAGAGAGAGAGAATATCCACAGGGTTTCTAATGGCTGATATTTTGCGAGTACCAGACCTGTCTTCCAGGGCACCTCTGAGGAGACAAAGCTTACAGTGAATAGGCAAGCAACTAATTACCACCCCCACCCCCCCACACACACACACCGAAATAAGATCAATTTACAACTCGCTCTATTGATGGCAGTGAGCACACACCAGCAGCCACTGGCAGGATCCATAGATGACCTGGGTGTCCTGCTTGTCCTAGACCCCAGCCCTCCAGGAGTCCGAGCCTGCCCTCCTGCCTCTTCTTGAAGTCCCCATTGCCCACCCGTTAAGAGAGTGAATTGTGCCACCACCCCGCACCCCAGTGTGTGCTGGAAATCCTAACCACAAGGTCAGCAGTTCAAGCCCCCCCGGGGGAGAAAGAGGAGACAGTCTGCTCCCATAAAGATCTGCCGTTTCGGAAAGCCACAAGGGCAAGTCTGCCGTGTCCTGCCGTGTCACTGTGAGATGGAACTTACCCAGTGGCGGTGGATTGGGCCTGGGGTATGTGTATACCTGTGGAGAGGCCGTGCGTGGGAGCTGCTACCTGGAAGGTCAGCGGTTCGACTGCACGAGCAGCAGCTCCGAGGGAGGAAGGAATGGCAGTCTGCTTCTGAGAAGCTTTCCAGCCTTGGAGACCCTGTGGGGTGGTTCCGACTTTGTTCTCTGGCCTCATGGCGTCTGCATAGGCTCACAGGCCATGGGGATGCTGTGGGTGTGGCCCTCTTGGGATGAGGGGGTCGGTGGTTATGCTAACGAGATCGCAGCAATGAAGCAAGTGTCTGAACCAAGTGCTTTCAAGAAAAAAAAAAAGCACATTGTGTTTGTTGGTGTGGGTGTCACATACCTTCGAGTCGGTTACCGCTCTCAGTAACCCTGACTCATCGCAACAATATGTTCAGAACAAAACCTTGCCCAGTCCTGAGCCATGCTCACACTTTTTCCTATGGAAAATACAGATGAGGCACACGCGCGCACGCACACACACACACACACACACACACAAGCAAAAACTCACTGCCCCCGCAGAGTTGATACCCACTCATAGGGACCCTACAGAATAAGGGAGAACGGTCCCTTTGAATCTTGCTGAGACTGTAACTTTTTACTGGAACCGAAAGCCTCCTCTTCCTCCTGTGGAGCAGCTCGTGGCTTTGAACTGCGAACCCTGTGGTTACCAGTCCAATGCTTAACCACTAGGCCACTACGTCACCTGGGTTCCCTAGATAAGGCACAGTTTTAGAAAACCCAACAGTCAAACCACTCGCCAGTAGAGGAAAGAGTCCCTAGGGCTTCTTCTTTATCAGAGGAGAAAGTCCCGTTTCTCTCTGAGAGCAGCTGGTAGGCTTAGACCACTGGCAATGCAGTTACCAGGGTTCCTAACAATGTAAGAAAACAAGCACAGACGGGACGATCTATGCCGGGGGAGGCCTCCCAGAATATTGCAGAAAACCAACACCTTTGATCAACTGAGGCCAGGATCTGCCCCCCCAGTCCCCACCCGCCCCAGGTCGAGACCCCTAGGGAGGTTGCATGACCCTTTCACAGGATCACCTGGTTCACAACAGTAACAAAAGGGCAGTTATGAAGTAGCAATAAAAATAATTTAATGGCTGGGGGGTCATCACAACATGAGGAACTGTATTCAGGGTCTCAGCATTAGGAAGGTTGAGAATCACTGCTGTAGACCCTCTGAAACTCCGTCTATGGCCACAGAACTGATTCTGACTCAGCGGCCTCTAGGACAGGGTAGAACTGTCGCAGAGGGTTTCTGAGACTCTGTCTCTTTATACATAGGACACTATAGGGTTGGTATGAGTTGTGATCGACTCGGTGGGAATGAACCCTGTACTGGAGTAAAAAGATTCATCCTTATCCCTGGGGGGTGGCTGGTGGTTTCAAACGCAGCCCATTCCTGGTGGCACTGGTCACAGCAACACTTGGAGACCGGGACAGTGTCTTTCCAAGAAGTCCCTTTTCAGCTAAAAACAGCCTAGCGTGATTGGTTTCTTCCCACTGGCAGTGGCCTGATCCCTAAACCCTCACAAGCTTGTGCGTAGCCCTCAAAAATCTACTTCCTTCCTTCCTATTGCACACAACACCCACAAAGCCAAGCTTGCCTTAAAAGCTGTATTATTTTTAGCCTGTCCTTTGGTGCACTTTCCTACCTGGCTGTCCAAGGACACGGCAGCCTAAGTGCCACTCATAAGGAAGTGCATGAGAAAATACTGATTCGAGCCACATCAAAATAAAACAAAACAAAAGCCACTGGGAAAGTCAACAGACAAGCTTTGGAGCCAACCCAAGGGGCCCCAGGTACCTTGGGCTCACCCTGGGGCTTGGGCAGTGGTTTCCATTCTCCAAGCTGCCCAGGATCACACCAACAGCCAAGGGGCTTCTCCTGGATGGTTGTGCTTGTGACAGGCAATGGGGACCAGCTGTGTGGCCACCTTGGAGTACCTCCCCTCTGCTACACTCCACTTGGGTCCCTGGGCTTGTCCTGGACCAGGCAAAGACTTGCTCCAAAGACTTGTGAAAAGGGGACACTCGCAAATTAAGCAGAAAAGAAAAAGATCACTTTAGAGTGGTTCTTTCAACTCAAAGAACCCCTGGCCCTTTCATGAGGTTCAACCTAACACCTAATGGGCTCTGAAAGTTGAGACCCCCAGTGTGTCCTTTGGGGGAGGGAAGCACTTTTCCGGGAACCAGCCCCCATCCTCTCGCACCTGCTTCTCTAAACGAAGGTACACAACCGCCCATCAGGAAGCCTGGAAATCCCTCCCGGGACCGGGGGAGAGATGCGCCAGCCGCTGCTGCCCGCAGGCTCCGGAAAACCTGTGGCTGCGGAAAGTTCGGGGCGCCGGCTTCCCGCCTTTCCGACCACGTCTCTGCCCGGCTCCGGGCGTCAGGGCACCGACACAAAGGAAAGGGCGAGCGCGGCCACACGAGGCTCGGGGACTCTGGGAACCCATCGCCCCCAGAAGGCTGCCCCGGGAACTTAGCTCTTGCGAGCGCTTTGGCACCGACTTCCCGCGGCGGGGCTGCTAGGATCCGGAGGGGACCCAGCCCCGGGAGAAAGAGGGCGCGGGCTGTGCGGGCTCCCGGAGAAACCGAACCCCACCAGCTCTCCCGCCGCCGCCCACCAGCCCTTTGTTATTCGGCCGGCACGGGCTCGCGGGGGCTGCCCCGAGTGCCCAGCTCTGGGTCGCGCCATCGCCGGAGAGAGCGCGTCGTTCGCCGGGGCGGGGGCGGGGGCGAGAGGCAGGCGTGCGAGCCCTGTTCCCTAGCACCCCAAAGCCGAGGTGCCCGACTCCCCCGGGACCGGCCCTCTCCTCCGATCTCCGGGAAAGCCGGCCCCGCTTCGCACCGGAGGGAAAGAGAGCCCGCGGAGGGCCCCCAGATGCCCGAGCCGTCCCCGGCGCCCCTCGCCGGGCAGAGCCGTCCCCAGCGTCCCAACCAGCCTCCCCCGGCCGCCGGCTCCCGGCCGCTGGAGGTGACCCCGGGGGCGCGGGGAGGGCTCCTTAGGGCAACCCGGAAAGTTTGCGCGTGTCCCGGTTACCCCACCGCTCTCCGGGCTGGGCCACCTGCCGCGGGGGCGGAGGGGAGGCGCACCACGAACCTCACTGCTCCCCACTTTCTGGAAGGGGGTGCCCCCTCCGCCGGCCTCGCAGACTCCCCCCCCCCCCTTCCGGGGACCGAGCCACTCACCGCGCGCTCCGCCGCCGCCGCCGCCGCCGCCGCCACTCCGGTGCGCCCGGCTCCCGTGGCCGCCGCCCCGCCCCCCGCGGTCATAAAGGTTTACGAGCCGGCCTCGGGGACCCCAGGGCGCCTGCCCGAGAGCCAGCCGCGCGCCCCGCCGGCGAAAACCTGGAAACGGCCGGCCCAGGGGGAGGCGCCGGCGGAGCCCGGGGCGCCTCGCGGACCTGTTGCGGCCTCCGGAGCCGGGGCGGAGAGCTGGGTGCCGGGCGGCGACGTGGGGGCCACTCCCCTCCTCCTCGTACTCACCGGGGCAGGCGAGCAGGGCGCGGGCCGGTGCTCTGGAGGGGGGGCTGGAGGGGGCGGGAACTCCTAGCACCCGACGAGCTTCCCGAGCCGCGACGCCAGGGACGGTGGACGGGCGCCGGCTTGCCAGGGATGGGCGGCCTCTGCCCTGAGCCTCGCGGCACCTCCCGGGGCCTGGACAGCGTCCATTTCCTGCGGGGCAGCCCGGCCCTCCCGGCGCCCACGCCTCCTGCGCGCCGCGGGCTCGTGTTGGAACGCCGCCGCCTGGAGACCGCGCTCCCCGCGCTCCCCGCTCCAACGGGCCGCCGCCAACGCCGCCGAGCGCCCAGAAGGCTGCTTCTGCCCGCGCGGGCGCTCTCTTTCGTTTTTTAACTTGTTATTGTGAATTGGGTGAAGCTTTACCGAGCAGATCAACCATGGTGCCTCCACAGGTTTCATTTCAGGATAGCAATCTCCCCACCCCATCTTATACCACCTCCTCCCAGAGTTGGCTATCCCTCCCCCTCCTTTCCTAACGCTTCTGAATTTTGCCCTTGGGTCCATTGCCCTTTATTATTACTATTACTATTATTATTCAGAACAAGCGAGCATTTGGTTCCTTGGCAGGTAGCTATGTTCTTGTTAGGTGCCATTGGGTCGGTTCGGACCCATAGCGACGCTATGTACAACACAACCAAACGATGCCTGGGCCTGTGTTATCCTCGCGATTTTTCTCGTGTTTGAA
The DNA here is from genome assembly GCA_004026705.1 of Nesogale talazaci. Classification (NCBI taxonomy): domain Eukaryota; kingdom Metazoa; phylum Chordata; class Mammalia; order Afrosoricida; family Tenrecidae; genus Nesogale; species Nesogale talazaci. The sequence continues at coordinate 23,968 of PVJH01027861.1, forward strand.
TCCCTTCTTGCAGCCATGGTGTCGGTCCATCTCATCCAAGGCCTTCCCCTGTTCCCACTGCTCCTCTACCTTAACAGGCGTTTGACGTCCTTCCCAAGGAACCAGTCTAGGTAACGTGGCCACAGCACATGGGATCGTGCTTGTCCAAAGTGCATTGCTATCCTTGCTTATCAGAGGTTACTTCTGCTTGTACTTCTCCCAAGACAGATGCTTCTGTTCTTTGGGCCGTCCGTGGTACTTTTAATGTACTTGCACGTGGTTTAAATGCGTGGATTCTTCGGTCTTCCTCATCGATGGCCAACATTCGCATGCATTGGAGAAAGGAACCACAGGCAAACAGAGAAGTGGGGGGCTATGGTCTGAGCACAGTGCGGTTTGGCGCTAAATAAACGGCATAAAACATCCTTTCCCCAAAGCACGCCCATTATCAGGAAGCACAGAAAGCAAAACTCATTGCCGTGGAAGTGCCAAGCACTTGCCATGGCAGAACCGTACCTATGGGTGACTGAGACGGAAACTCTCTACAGAAGTAGAAAGCTGTGTCTTTGTCCTGCAGAGTGGCTAGTGGGTTCAAACTGCTGACCACTAAGCTACAGGCACCTGTCAGCTGCCTGACACTCCTGTGTCTCCACTGAGCTGAGCAGTGGCAATTTCTGGCCTCTACTAACTGCCTTCCTGGTGCTGCACATCTCTCCCCACCCCCACCCCTCCAGCCCTGATTTCTCTCTTGTATGCAGTCTGTGGGAGAAAGAATAGGGTTTCCGCCACACGGTACACCTTGCATTTCACACACCTGTGTGGGCCGGATGGGTGGAAGGATGGACGGAGGGAAAGAGGGAATGAACTCAATAACTCTCTCAGTCATATAGCATGAGTTGCTGGGGCCTGGGGGAGGGGGTGGGTGGGAGGGCAGGGCACTTAGTTTGAAATTTTCTTGAAATTTGCATGTTTCCAGGGCAAGAAAGGGCAGCTCCAGAAACTTTTGACAGTTATACAGCAAGTCCGGACACCGCAAAATCTCCCTCCCACCAAGTGGAGAAAATCTGACTCATCGCCGCCCTCCAGGACAGGGCAGAACAGCTCAGTGGGTTTCCAAGGCTATTAACTTTTTTACTGGAGCAGAAAGCCTCATCTTGCTTCCACGGCATGGCTGGTAGTTTCAAACTGCTGACCTTGTGCTTAGCACCCCGAATTGTAACCATTACATTCCCGGGCCTCCTATGGAGATAGTCAAGGGGTTTCTAATGAGCCCTGAGTTTCTGCAGCCCCTGCTGAGAGCCTTCAAAATGAACAGCACCTGATCAAGGGGGGGCTGGCTCCCTCCTGAGGAAGGCCTCTCACCCTCCAGAGAGCAGCCCCCACCCCCCGACCTGCCTCCAATCTGGCCCTGGCCCTTTTCGTCACTACGACCTTGGCTGCTTCTGGTCACTGAGCCTGTTCCCTCATCTGTAAAATGAAGAGAAAGATAGACACCTCACAGGCTCGTTACTATTCATTTTAATAACTATCGCTATTGTTGCCGACTGCATTCACAACAGTCCCAGGGCCAAAGCCATCCCAGACACACAGTTCTGGCGCTGAGCCCATGGTCATCTGCAAGCAGAGGAATGACGCTGTGGTCCATCAAGTATTCATGGGCTGATGTTTCAGAAGTTGGTCATGTGACCTTCCTTCTATCCCATTTTAGTTTGGAAGCTCTGCCAAGATCGTTCAGCCTTGTGAATACTTGCACCGACTGGTCGTGGCTGCCCATGATGGGCACTGCCTAAGAGAACTGAATCCGTGCGGCCTATAAGGACGGGGAGATTTCTCCCACAACCACCAATCACCATGACAAGCACACTGAAAACAGTGTGAGCCCTTCACAAGTGCTGTCTGTGAATGAGGCGTTGGCCTGAGTCCCTTCAAGTGCATTATGTTAAGCAACTCTGAAGGGAACAGCCCTGGAGGTTAACTCCTGACCACAAAGCAGGCAGTTCGAAACCACCGGCCAGTCTATGGGGAAAGACGAAGTTTTCTGTTCTCGTCAAGAGTTATACTCTTGGAAACCCACAAGGACAATTCAACCCCATCCCATCGGCTTTTTAGGGGGCAGAAATGACTGGATGGCAGTGTGTGTTTTGTTTGTTGAAGAGAGCAGCAGTTCGAGACTGCACTGTTCAAGACTGTCCTGTGAGATGAGACTGTAAAAAGTGAAGGCTCCCTCACTTCCTGCCACCCAGTCGATTCTGATTCCTAGTGACCCTATGGGACCGAGTAGAATGGTCCCTGGACTTTCCCGAGATGGTAGCTCTTTGGGCACTAGAAAGCCTCACCTTTCTTCCTCAGAGTGGCTAGTCGTTTCGAACTGCTGACTTTTTGGCTAACCTTGCAGCTAGTAGCCCAATTTGTGACCCACTACACCATCAGGGTTTCTTAAGACAAGAGCAGATATAACCATTTGCCCAAAGCCACCTAGCTAGTAAGTGAAATGCTGGACCGACCATTATACCCAAAGCTAACATGAAACCCTCTTGGGCCTGCGGTCCCAGCTAGACTGTAAAATCCAACACTTTGCATTGGATTGAAATCTGTCTTCCCAAAGGCGCTGAGGGCATCCACTCAGCATATCCATTCTGATTTCCCCAGCACCTACTCCGATGATTAATATGAGAGGCCGACTTGGTGCAACTCTGTTACTCGGTGATCTAGCATCTTCCATAATGTATCAGCCTTCAGTGACCAATCAAGTGAAAGGAGAGCATCTTTTGGCGATGTGGTTTGTCAACATTATATAGAAAGGATGCTCTCAAAAAGCACCTTCAAATGCTTCCTCCCACCGGCTATCATTGTCCCAATTCTGCCAGACAGATTTGGCTGGACCGGGAGATGCACATTGGAGTTGACAACGTGGATCTTAGGATACATGATCCCTTTAGACTAGTGGGGAGTAGTGACACTTGAGGGGTGGAAGGATGGTGCAGTAGAAAGGGGGAACAAATTTCTCGGATCTGCATGTGACATCTCTGGGGTGTGGACAACGGGGGAGGGGCAGGAGGTATGAAGAGGTAATAACAATTTGTAAGTTATTGGAAGTTCATGGATGAGGAGAAGGGGGAAGGGGAAATATGGGAAATTGGAATTTAAAAAATAAAGAACTAGAGGAAAGTGGGGAAGAGGAGCTTATGCTGGAGGGGTTCAAGTAGATAATGTAGATGAATGTAGCAACATGTATACAAATATGCTTAATACAAACGATGTATTAAATGTATTAAATGGTGTACTAAATGTATGAGCCCCCGATAAAATCTATATTTTAAAAAAAGCACCTTCTCTCTCAATCCTGCATTCTTCTCTTTGCCTGACCACTGGACCACTCTCCATGCTCAATAAGAAAATGAATAAGTGACAAGCATGTTGGTGATGGTGCCAGGTGCCATCATCTCGATTCCAATCAAAGCAGGTCATGTACAACAGCATCAAACACTATCCGGTCTTGAACCATCCTCACGGCGATTGGTGTATTTGAACCCATTGTGGCAGCCACTGTGCCACGCCAGTTTCCAGACAGTCTTCCTCTTTGTCCCTGATTCTCTGCTTGATCAAGCATAAAACACCATATGAAGACCTGCACTGGGCAACCTTTGGTAGCGAGTGACAGGATCTAATGATTTGTTCTTTCCAATTGGGCTTGAAGCTCTAACCTCCTAGCCTTACCATTTAGCTGAACCGAGTTCTGGTACCATAGATGTAGGCAGATGCAGAAGAGTAACATGGAAAGATTAAGCTTCCCTTTCTGAAATCATCCCTTGTTTCGCATGCCAGCATGAAATCTAAGCACAGCAGACCACACCATTCCCAGAAGAGCACTGGACTGAGAGCCAGACTCTCTGGTTCTGTCGCTAACTAACAACGTGACATGAAATGATTCTGAAATGACTGTGTTCTACTGGAGAGCACTAGGAACTGCATAGTTAAACCATCATTGCCACAGAGTCGATTCTGTCTCCTAATGACCCTCTATGACAAAGTAGCCCCTGAGTAGACTTGGATTTTCAAGACTGTAGCTCTTTGTGGAAGCAGCAGCTTTCCACCTGCATAACAGAATTGCAGTCTCTGAAACCCACAAGT
>PVJH01027862.1:0-28043 GCA_004026705.1 Nesogale talazaci
AACAAAAGAATTCACTACTGAGTTAATGTGTAAACAGGAAAATGTCTAAAGAGGTAGACCTTGAAATCTGACCTTTGTAATGAGAAAAGAGCCAGAAGCAGAAGACCAACTGTTCTCACACAGTAAGAGTGATTGCCCGGACAAGGGAGTGGGACCCAACGGACTGGAGTGCTTGGGAGTTGAGAAGCCAATTAATGATGGGAGTGTCAGTTAGAGGAATTGGAGTCCAGGGAGCTCAGAGGTTTTGAGACAAATAATGGGGAATTATTCAATAGGAAGACAATTCTCACTTGGCTGGCCTTAACATTGAAAGCTCTTCAAAGTTAAAACTTATGAATCTGAGTTTCATTTGTAATAATGTCATTTTACAAATAATAGCCATGTTATAGTCCATCTAAAACAACAGTGATTAGTTTCAAATGAAAATATTTTATAACTCTCTATTCCATCTTGACTGATAACTAACAGAGAAAAAAACATTATCAAGTAATTTAAAGAGGAATCAACTATATTTGAAATAGGATTTAAGGAAATGCATTAATTCAAAGAGAAGAATTATGGTATCACTCTGGCTTTTAATCCAATTACAAAATACCTTCATTTGCTGTTCGACTTTAAAGTATGTTTGTGGGTATTTCTAAGGTATCTTAGTTTTCAACTATTTAATTAGCATATAAATCATGTGCCAAACACCCCAATGGTTTAACTCTGTCAAAAAGAGTTGTACAATCATCAGGACAATTTTAGTAAATCTTATTTATCATTGCATCCATTATTATTAGCTTCTCTCTACTCCCCACCTTTCCCTGCCATAGCCCTAGAAACTACCAGTCTAATTAGTGTTCCTATAGATTTACTTATCTTGAATTTCATATGAAGAAAATCATACCAAAAAAATCAACAATGACAACAAAGTAAAATACAGGAAAACCTCAATCCAAAAGTAAACAGAATATAATAGAAACTAGAACAAATTTAAATGAGTTAAAGGGGAAGACAAATTATAATGTGTTAAATTTTAACCAAACTATATCTTTAGCAGAAGGAGCTCTGGTGGTATCATGGTAAAAAATTGGGCTGTGGTCCACAAAGTCAACAGTTCCAAACCACCAACTGCTCCTCGGGGGGAAAAGAATGGGCTTTGAACTCTCATAAAGAGTTACAGTACCAGAAACTCACAAAGGCAGTTCTAACCAGTGAGTTTAAACATATATACCCCTAGTGAGAGATTCAAGGGAGATTTAATTCACATGAGGACTCTGCAAATGGATGTTGAACTTTCTCTGTCATCCATAGCCTTCAGCAAAATAAGTCTTCAGAATTTAAGCTCTTATGCAAATTCCTCCTTGGATCTTGGATTTCATTATTTACGATCCTTGAATAACACAGACTAGAGTGTTCCTGCAAGGCTTATGATGCTATTCTTTCTGATGGCCAGGGATCCTCTCATTTCCTCACCCCACTTTGCTATAGTTCTCACATCTTCAGTGATCACTTCATGAGGGAACGTGTTGAGCAGAGTCACATTGTAAGAAGTAATTGTTCTTAGATTAGGGTTTATGGTCAAGTGCTCCCTCAAAATCCATCTATGTATCTAAAGTAATCCCTTGTCCACTTTATAGGCAACTTTTTGAGAAAAGACATAAGCAACCTCCATGAGATATTTGACAATTCTAAAATAGTATTATTAATCTTGCCAATGGTATAGATTTTAAAGTACTACTGAGGAAAGGAAGACATTCCTGTCTTGGATAATTTTTTTAGATTAAAGTACATGGGATGTTCACTTGTATGTGTTCAAAAGTTAAGTAGCTGAATGCTTAGAAAGTCATGCAGATAAGATATAAGTCAAACTTTTCAATCATGCACATTTATTTAGGAAAAAGTATCTCTGGGGGACTGGGCCATAACACAAAAAGCAAAGAGAGCGTGAAACTGGCAAGTTGAAGATGATAATCTTAAGTTGTCAATTATTGGGAAAGGTCAAAAGCAGCTTTTATGCAAAGTACATTGACTTCCAAGTCCATGTCTTTAGGATAGCAATCCTCTTCTTCTTGTCACACTGAGGTATTTCAGGTTTGAGTGCAAAGGAGTATTAATTTCCTTTTATTTATAATAGGAGTGTTTCAAATAAAGTCCTGTTCACTTAGTTGAGTTTCCACATAATTTTGAAGGGGGTGTCTAAGAAGAATACTGTACACCTCAAAAAGGCAAAATCCAAAATTGAAGTTGCCTATCACATGCCACCACCATCACTGAGCACTGAAAAGAAAATCAGTCAAAAAATGCATGATTAGCAACATAATATTGGACCAATTCCCCCAATGGCAGTCTATGTACACAATGTTAAGTATTTTTTCAAAGGCCAGGCTGCCCTTTCTTGGTTTACCCCCTAACAGATGTGAAACCACCTTTCAGAGACAAGCATAACCTATCCCTCTGCCCCATTTGCTAATAAATTCCTGTTGAAATGCACTTGCTACCATTATAGGGAAACTCAAAACCCAAATCAATGTTCTGATTCATAATAACCTTATAGGACCAAGTAGAAATGCCTTTGTGGGTATCCAAGACAGAAATTATCCACAGGAGAAGAAAATCTCATTTTTCTCTCAAGGAGTGGCTAGTGGTTATAAACTGCTAACCTTGTGGTTAGCAGCCCAATGCATACAGGAGTGTGTATTAATTTGAGGTAGCTCTGGAACAATACTATATGGCAGGAACTATGTGGTCCTATCCCTCTCCTTCCTCCTATAAAAACAAAACAAATGACCCCAGCGGAGGCGAGACCTCTTCTGAAGATGGGGTGGTTCGGATGTACAAATAAAGGAGTGATACATTGATCATCAGCATTAGACAGACACCACCGTGCTGTTGGAGAGAGTGTATGAAACTATTACATGACCTGAGAACAGAGGGTTGTCTTTGACTCAGTGTTTGTCCTTATAGCAATGGTCATACAATATTTTTCCTTTGTGATTAACTAGCTCACTAATAATATTCTCCAGGTCCATCCAGGATGTGAGGTGCTTGGTAGTTTCCGCAGTGATTTGTAAGAATGCTTAGGACTCCATTATCATGACATGTCTGTGTGGGGACTGAAGTTTCTGTAGTCATTCTTCTACTCATAGGCTTTGGGAGTGTTTCCAACATCTTGCTATTGTGAACAGTCCTGCCAGGAACATGGTGGTGTGTTCTTCATATGTAGGTACCTTATTTTAGAGATTAGGCCAGAGATTATGTGCCACAAACACATAACATGTTGAATGTATTAAGATACCAGACTATTCACAATTATCATTCCAATCATTCTTTATTTTCATCATACATAAAAATCAGCCAAGCATGTACAATATACTTATCATTTTGAGCTTACATGAGGAAAACACTGGCCACAAATGCAGTGGCATATAATTTATGTCAGTTGGCATCCATAAATCCATCCATCGTCACCAAGTTGATTCTGACCCATGGTGACCCTATACATAGTGATCCATAGAGACTCTGCAAATCCTCATGAGAGCAAAAACCATGCCTTTCTCTGCTGGTAGGCTTGAACCATCAACCTTGTGGTTAGGAAGGAGTTCCACATTTACCTGACAGAGTCACCAAGGAAAGGAAAAGCATATATGTTTAGCAACAGAATAACAATGAATAGTTTGTTGGATTTTCATGCTCACTAGTTTATCAAATATTAGAATTCTTTATTTTATAGTAAAAAGAAACATAAGCAGCTCTTCTACAGACAATATATTCCTAAACCCCAACTCCACTGCCATCAAGAGGATGACAACTCATAGCAATCAAAAAATTAACTTGTACTTATTTCACAAACACTTATATTTTTTCCAGTTACATGTAAGCAGTTTCAATTCAGGAATTAGATTCCATTCTAAAATACAAGTGTAAGATAGTTTTTTAGATCCTTAATCCATTACTATATAGACATATGGGATAAATAGCTATTATATTTCCAGGTCAACCAATAAAGGTTCATTTATTAATAATCTAATGATTAATAAACTAATGATGCTTATCTTATTGCCAACAGTAAAAAATAAATTTGAATAGCTTTTCCCCCCTCAACATGAAACCATAAACTCAGCAGAAAGGCAGTTAATCTTGTCTGGGGCAGTCCTAGATACCTGTAACCGGTTCCAAATCTGAAATCCCATGGAATTCTTGGAAAAATAACAAAAGTCAAGCAAGTGACATAAAAATGAAAAGGTCTTTAAAAAAACTCTATTCTGTCACATAAACTTTAAGTAATAGAAAGGACAATTGCCTGGAACTATCTGCAAATGTGATAGCATTGTCCCGCTTACATCCTAATGGTATTAAAAAACAGCTGACGATTTTTCTCTCTCCTGATATTCCTATTTCAGCCTAGTTAGTATTACTTCTGCCATCCATCTGAAGGGTAAATTAGGTCAAATAGAGAAATGGGTTTAGAATGGCTACTACAATTCCCTATGTATTGAACTAGCAGATATAAGGACTTACATAACCAGCCATCAATTCTATGCTGATAATTGAAGCTTAGTGAAGAGGTGCAAACACAATCTGAAGATAAGATTAAGATAAGTGAGTTACTAATAGGCAACTGATAAAAACTAGTCCAGAAATTAGGTTGAAATTGACGAAAGGTCAGTAAGATTGAAGTTAGCTGGGAAACTGATGAAAAGTGGGTGAAAAGTAGGACTTCCAGGTAGGATGACAACATATAGAATTAGAACCAAGAAGCTGGGTCAGATTCGAAACTGTCAGAAAATTCTTTTTTTCTTTAAATTCTAGAAGAATAATGACATATGTGAACGGACTGAGCATACTCATATAGTAGAATAAAGAGGCTAATTATTGATTCTCTTAACAATGTTTAAATTCAACTTGTTTTTTAAAGAACAAAAAAATAGTGTGTGAGTGAAGTACCTGATAGTCACAAAGGTGGCCACACAAAATAGTGACATTCTAAATGCATTGGTAGAAAACACTACTCCTATAACAACATGGGGTTACATTTAAGAAAAAATTTTTTAAATGCTCACAAGGGTCAAGAGAAATAGTTGAAATGGAGGGAAAGGGCAAGAAAATAAGGTCAGTTTTATTTTGCTGTATATATTACACTTACATGTGCATTATCCCCCTTAAAATGTTTTTTTTATTAGAATCATGTGATCTAACAAAAGACACACTAAATGGTGCCAAAAAGGGTTAAGAGTGAAAACACAAACCACAGTGTCATTTGAGTCCATTCTAACTCATAATAGCCTTGCGGGTTACTGGATGGGTTGTTAACCACAAAGTCAGCAGTTCAAAGACACCGGCTTCTCCACAGAAGAAAAATGAGGCTTTCTACTCCCTTAAAGACTTATAGTCTCTGTAGCGATGATCAGACAGTTCTTCTTCATATGATTGACTTAGTAAATTACAATATTTGTTAGTTATATGTCAATAAAACCATTCAAAAAATTTTAACAGTTATGGTCTCAGAAACCCCACGGATTATTTTTACTCTGCCCTTATTAGTTCAGCTATGAGTTGAAAAATAATTAGATGTTTAAAAAATACACCTGGAAATGTTCAATGTTACAATATAAAATATCTTATGAGAAAGTAAGGCAAAAAACATCTAACCAGGAGAGGAATTTTTATCTTGCTAACAGTAAATGTCACGCTTATTTTTGTTTTGTTTTGGAGGCATCCCTGCCCTCCCACCTCTGGTGGTGGGAGTAGGAGGCCCAGCCTTGCTGCTGGTTTTGAGCCGCCAACCCAATGGGCCACAGTCCCACGCACAACCACTACGCCACCAGGGCTCAGCCCCAACATGCTTATTTTTTATGTTGATACATTTCTCTTTGTAATACTTGATTTGTTTATTTATATATCCCTCTCCTCAAGAGAGTAGATTGTGAGTCCTATGTAAGTTTGTTTCATGTATACCTAGATTCTGGTTTAAAGGGGGAAAGATGCACATTTGGGGAATATAGAAGTTAGAAAAGAAATATAAATAGACTAGAGCCAATATTCAAATTATGGTCACAACAAAGAGCAGATTCATGTGGAAATATCTTGAATTAAAAGATTATTTCATAATTACATTCATAGTACCCTCTGAACACATGCAGAAAACCAAAACTTAAATACACACACATTCAACTTACAAAGTAAATTTGGTGAATTAAATTTTAACATGAGTTTCTCTTTCAAACTGTCACTCTTCTCCTGGGTTCATTCATGGACTCCATTTGGAATATTCTAAGGAACAAAAGAGTGGGATTCGTTTGTCTTATTCCAAAGACAATGTGCTCATTCCCAACCACCCTCACAATTTCACAGCTCCAAGTTGCTTGGTCAAGGCAAGTGACAGGTTCAAGGGCACTTCTTTCCCTGATGGAATGACTTTGAAGCTCTACTGCTTTGTCCTCTGGAACCTTGTTGCATGGTGCATAGCTGCAGCAGGCTTGATTACTCTGACTTCATTAAGATAGCACCTCAAGCACCAAGTTCAGAGACACTTGGGAATGCCCTGATTCTGAAGAGACCCTTATTCTTCACTTCTCATCATTTGCAGCACCTTAGAAAGTGGACTACATAACCCAGTAGTTCATATCACACAGAAGAAAAGGATGCTCCTGATTAAGCTCAATTCTGGTCATTCTTTTCTAACTTCTTGAAATCACTTCTGATGCTATTTCAAACTGATAGTTAAAGTCAGAGAAGTAGAGAGTACGAATGGCATTAACAACTTCAACAGGAGGTGAATACAGGCAGTTATACCGCGTTTCTTATTTTGTTTTTGTTTATTGCTCTGCACTGATACTTTTAGTGCGGTCTTTTAAATTCACCAGTGCTTATACTTGATAAGGCAATTCGTGTCCAAAAGCCAGATGGTTGCCAGGTATCCCATGGGCTCCTTTTCCACCTGAATAGACCACCCCAACCCTGCGAACTTAGTCGTCTGCTGAGGCATCACTCACCTGGCACAGAATCAGGGGCTCCAGTTGCTCTGGACAAATGAAAGAATGACACATGACTATACCTCCAGCTTCAGGAAAGGACAGCTATAGGCTCTACCAAAAGGATCCACTTCCCTGATAAATCGTGCATCAGGAAGCACTTGGATCATGCAAACAATGATGCTCTCAACTATGAGCAGGAGGCTGGCGGTGGGCACCCACACAGAAGCACCTAGGAAGACATCGCTGGGGACCTGCTTCTGAAGCCTGTCTTGAGAACCCCGGGGAGCAGTTCTACTTGGCACACATATGGGGTCCCCAGGAGGCAGCAGGCATTCAACAACTGACACCAACACAAGTAGGTGTCCGTGATCACTCAAGACTCTGGGAACTAATTAGGAGGACAGTCTCTCAGACTGGAAAACAAAGCATTGTCTGTAGAAACAAGGCAGTCTAATTTCTTTCTGTCTTTTTTCGTCTTGGGAATCCCACACTGAAAGAAATTCCCAGACCAGAAGGCAGGAAAATCTCCTGGATGACCCTGTCTCCATTTCCTGCCAAAGGCAAAGGAAGACTAAGCGCTTGAGACCATCTTCCAGCCTGTGAGGAAGTCAGGGTCGCACCATTCCAAAAATACGAGGGCTGGACAAGCTTGCTTCATGAAGGCAAGTGTTGGCCTTTCTGCCCAGATCACTGTCTATTCAGAAAAGACCGGAATACTTGAAGATTTTCCATGGATTTGGCAGAACTGAAGCCAAAACACAAGAACAAAACAAAAAATTCCTTACAGACAGTGAGCTTCGAAAAATGTCTGAGCCCTTCATGCAGTAGAGACTCTAGCGCATGAGTGGATGGGGAGGGGCACTTAAGTGAAAAGTAGAAACTTTGCTGGATACGAACAGAATTGAAACATCTTGGGGCTCAGTTCAGCATTTGTAACTGGGAAGGAGATTTGGGAATGAGAAGAGAGGCTGCAAAATGTGTGCCTTGGCTTCTGACTGACCACCAAAAACAGTGCTGAGTGGAAGCATGCCTTGCTTTGAAAAAGCAGCTCCAAAGTGACCCAGACTTTTTTCCCAACACGAGGAGCCATGGTGCTGTTCTGATAACCCCCAAAGCAAACATCAATCAAGCCAGTGGAAGATTCCATCGTTACCTCACCCCTTCTCCCCCCAAAAAAGCTCATCAAGTGAGATCAAGGTGATGCTCATTTCTTTTGCTTTATGTGAGGCGGTAGTGCATTCGGAGTTCATTTCACCAGGTCAGATAGTTAATCAAGTTTTCCATTTAAAGGATCTGAAAAGATTGAGTGTGAAACAAAAAAAGGTCTGATTTGTGGCAGATAGGACATTGGTTTTGCACCATGACAATGCACCTCACTCATGCAGCCATCTCATTGGGCCCACCTTTGGCAAAACCAGCATGCCTCTCTTCCCCCGTGCACTTTCCTCACCTGAACTTGCACCTTGCAACTTGTTTTTGTTTCCACAAATAAAGAGGGACATGAAAGACATAGGAGAGGTAAAGAAAACAATTAGGGAGATGCTGTCAGCCATCCAAGCAGAGGAGTTTGAAAAATATTGCCAAAAATGGAATCACAGGTACTTAACACAAATGTACTAAGGGTAATGAAGACTACTTTGAAAGTGATGTGATTTTGTTTAAAAAAAAAAAAAAGAATACATAACTTTGGGGGAAAAAATCTGGGTTTTGGGGAAGTAGCCCTTCAAAGAATAACTATTTTCTTAGCAAACACTGAATATATTTTTAATTTGTGTCACAGATAAAGTTGCAATGGCCTTGAACACAAAACAAAACTCTCTCACTCATCGAGTAAACCCGTTATTTCCATTCTGATTGATCCAATAGGCTATTAGCATTCGCTTACACCATGGTTGGGGTAGCGTATTCTAACAGGCCCCCGTGATGCCAGGAAGGGAGAGAAAGCAGCGGAGTGTTGAGCTACCCAGTGCTCGTGCCCTTCTCCAGGGTGGGGGCTCACTTCTATGTAATCTGTGTGAATGGTGCCAATGGTGTGCGTAGCATCTAAAAGCTTGATTTACTTTTTCTATCACGTTGGTGAAAGAGATTTTAAAACAGTATTCATCTGGCCCCTATAAAACTGTGTGTGTGGCCCTTCGTCTTGTCTGTCTCTGAGGTCTATAGAAGCACCACAGGCACGGACCCCTCCAAACAGCTAATTAAAACCCCTCTTAGTGGAATATGTTTTGCACATGGCCAGAGGCCAAGGCCACCTAGCACACAGGACCCCTGTCCTGTCCCAGCTCAGCCTTCTTGCTTCCCTGCCCAACCCCGTCTCTGTTCTGCACCCACTAACACCATGTGCCTGCCCGAGATCCTCCCAGGCAAGGGAAGCTCGCAGCCAGGCCCTCACCCTGTCCCTGCTCAGGCCTGAGGGAGACCCGGTCAGGTTCACCCCTGCCAGGCAGGTTCCAGCTGTGGCTCGCAGGATTCCCGAGCAGGTGCCCCTGGTGCCAGCCAGCTTCGACCTGTCTCAGGCATTGATTGCGATCGGTAGAAAGCTGGCAGCAACAGGGCTCAGGGGCCTCTCCTGACAGCTAGCAGGGCCGGAGGCGGACACTGCGCATCCTGACCTCCTCCAGCCCCACCCACCTGACTGGCGGGCAGAGTACTGCCCCCACAGAAGTGCCTTGAAGAGTGATTGCAGGTGATAAGGTCCTGGCATTCGACCTATTTCCTGGTTACCCAAGCAAGTGGGTCAGAGACACCCCAAATTCTACCGCCTCCCTGCCTCCTACTCCTTATAAGTCGTTTTCTTCGTGTCTTTTCAAAAGGCATGCCACGGACGATAAACCACTTTTCCAGTGGAGAAGCTGACAGAAAGTGCCAAACAGATAAATAAGTGTGGAAAGAGTTTGAAGAGAGCCCTTGGGCTGCCGTAACGTCAATATGTGGGCAAGGGGATGGGAATAATGTTACTTCTCAGAGGCTTCTTTGTCCTCCTCCACCCCTCCCCAGACGATGTACGAATAGAAAGGGAAGAGCTTGCAGTGACCACGCTGCGGAAAGTGTCCATGCTGCTCCCAGACAGGACGGGATGGTTGGGGGAAGGTGGGTAGTAGAACGCCGTGCTCAGCTACGTGCGCACAACCTCCTGACCAGGGCCCATCCGTGAGGTGGCCAAGCCCACGGGGAGCAAACATTATGGCCAATGAACAAAGGCAAATGCTAGCATCCGCCCCGCACCGTTCTGCCCAGCACCCGCCCCCACGTGCGGCTGTCTTTCATTGCGTCCCGAGGTAAAAATAGCTCCGCTTTGAAGCTTCACCTCAATAAATTAGGACACGGGTGAGAGGCCAAGATTCTGGCAGAGAGAGCCTTAGTCGCAATAAGGGAAGGGACCCTCCCACCAAGGGAAGGTCAGTCCTCCGGAGCGCAGCCTTCCCTAATTCGCTTCTACTCACTTCATCGACCTCCGTAAGGATCGGGCGCGGGTTCCTTGATACTGAATGGGCTTTGAAAAATGAATATGTTCAACGGGGTCTATTTATCTTCCTGGGGGAAAATGAACATAATTCTAGTGAGTGCTCAAAAGGCACTACGTTTGAGCCTGTGAGGCCGCATACGGTTAAGGCGAGGGAGCGTGTCAAGCTTTTGTGAATCCAGGGCAAAGCGCTTTTCCACTGACATAAGGTAATTATGAACAGAAGGGGGAGCTTCCTTCAACTCCAGCAGGAGCTCAATTCTGACTATTCGGATTGGTCATAGCCACTCCGAATGACAAAATCATTTGATGAACGGTAGACAGAGGTATGCATTATTCACCGAAGGGTCTTCAAAGGAAGTCCATAAATTATAGGTTTCCTGAAACAGAGTTCCACGGAGCTGGAGTGAGAGCCAAGGGTGAGGAGGCCTGATCAGTGTGAGTATTATTCTCGGTTAATTTGCCCCTTGCATTTCGTGTCCCAGGAAGAAGGGCTTTTGGGGGCTGCCTTGCCTCTGCCTTAACCTCTTCCCAGAAATTATCCAGATTGGAAGTTCTTAACCCTGGTCACACAGTAGTAGCATAACCCTCGGGCCTTTTAAAACAGCTGTGCAGGGGCCATGCCACCAAGAGATCTAAATTTAATGGACCCAGAGTTGGGCCTGGCATCAGTATATTTTTAATCCCCCTGGATATTCTAATGTCCAGCCAGGACCAAAAAGAGTGTTTAAAACACAATGATGCCTTAAGAGATGTCCATTTTTTTTAATTAATTAAGAAAATTAAATCATGTTTTCTTGGACCCAGTATCACAGCATAGACAGTACCCGGGTTAGAAACCACCTTACACCCTCATTTCAGACCAACCATCAAATAGCCTTGTATATCAAAATGGCAGAGTATAAATAGTGAGTGCATCGTAACTGATGGGAACTTCTTTGTGACACACATCAAAACAAAATTGCTATGAACACGCTGTATTTTTAGGTTCCAGATGTTTGTTTGCAAATGCTTCTTTCTTTTTTTCATGCTTAGAAGGACAAATTGGATAATATATGCTAAGACAAACAGCAAAACCCACTGCCGTCAAATCAATTCTGATTCATAGTGAGCCTGTAGGACAGTGTAGAACTGCGCTGTAGGTATCTGGGATGATAACGCTTCATAGAAAAGCTCATCTTTCAAATATTTCACTCATTGACTAGATGTAAAGCATACCTAGCTGATGAGACTTGGGAAAAGGGCATCAGACTTATCCCAGGGCTGCTTGTAGCTTATTTCCTAAATAAACCACACTGCTTCTCAAGTAATAAGTAGCATTCAGTGTAATGATGAAGCCATTTAGAAAAGTATTTAGATTCTCTTCTTGCCAACACCTCTCTATTTAACTAGTGAATAAGGGCTAACTATATCAAGGATTTACATGTAGACCAGCTTACTACTAGGTAATGAGTATTGGTGTGGTGAGAAGATGCTTGGAAGCCAGGCGGAAAGCTGAACATCTTAGACCCATAGGGTAAAAAGCCTCAGCTATCCTCTAGGGATATCAGATGGGGACCAGAAAGTTTTTTATCCTAATGCCATCCCTGCTACAATAATCCAATCCGGGTCAATGAGGAAAGGGGCAAACAGAGGTATTGTATACAGAGGTCAGAGAACTCTGGTCACACACCACATAAAGGCAAATCTGAAAGGAAAGTCCTTCTTGCCCTGACAGACCAGGCAGATGTTGTCATCTGAAAGACATCCTCCAAAGTTGTGGGCAGACAGGTTGACCATTCCAATTGTATAAGGATAGAAATGCCTACCAAGTTGAAAAGTAGGCTATGCAAATGAAAAAAGGAGGAAATGTTATCATGCCATTGTAACTGTCTTCCATACCTCCCATTGAGTTCTACGCATCCCCCTTCCTAATCTTCGCTGACTCACATCCACTGCAACAGGGAACACCTTCCTCTCTGGCTTCCAGCGGAAACTGGAGCAGGAGACTGGAGGGAGGAAGGATCATGAGGTAGAGCGCACATGTCAGTGCCATTTCACCAAAGTTTCTAATAGCAGGACCCTTCACACATTCCTCTTTCTTTCTTCTCACACCCAGGTTGGTAAAGGTGCCCCGTCCCTCATCCCAGGGGCCTGTGCTGGAGCAAGTCAGTAAAGATCAGGGAGAGGGAGGGACTGGGCTTGGAAGATCTTTAACAGCCTGAATATATGAGAATGGTCTATATGCTGCTCACGCAGTACTCCTCTTTATAGTTGAGACATTGACTGGCACCCCACATAAAGCAAAATTAGCCCAAGCCCACTGCCTTCAGGTTGATTCCAACTGACAGTGACCTTGAATAGGGCTGTGGGAATAGATGGCCTCATCTTTCTCCTGAGTCATCACTAGTGGTTTTGATGCAATGATAGTTTTGAACCCCAGACCTTGCTGTGAGCAGTTCAGTTGTTCTCTGGACTCTCTCTACCGAAAGACACAAGACCCTTTGATGTTGAATTTCAGATCTAAGCTGTGCTTACTCAGCCAGATTATGCCTCTGCTATATCATAGCAGTGTGATTTTGGTACAATATCATCTGTCTCAATGTGTAATCTAGAGATGGTACCATCGTTAAGGAGAGTCATAAGTTGTACCTTCTATTCGTAGTGCCTCATGTAAGCATTCTGTTGCTAACCCAAAGTTCTGGGGTTGGATCCTATGAGGAGAGAAAAAACAAGCAATCTGCTCCCAGAAAGATGATCATCTAGAAAACCCTAATTTCTGCCATCATATTGGGCTGTTATGAGTCAGAACTGACTAGACAGCAACTCACCATATTAACCACAGTGTCTATGAAGTCAGATTGTGAGACTAAATTAAGTTACTGTCATGGAATCACTTAAAGTGATGCCTGGCATGTAAGCCATACTTTTTCAATCTAAGTTAGTGCTATTCAAGGTATGTCCGTGAGGTACCCAGGATACGTTCATGGGGCCCATTATGGCCAAATCATTTTCAAAGTAACATTTCGACATTATTTCCCTTTATCATTCTGTGACATTGTGTGCCTCGATGGTACAAAGTCAGAACTCCTTATACCCTAAGTGAAATCAAGACAGCACTAAAACATTCCAGTACTCATTGTATCATTCATGGCAGCATCCTGTGTATTTGTTAACGAAAAAAGAAAAGAAGTCAGCTTCAGATAAAATTGCCATGAAAGCCCTTGAGATGACAAGGCAATTTATATCTTTGAAAAAATCCCAACCCTTCCGTGAACATATTTTTTATACGTGTGTGACATAGTGGTCAATAGTTGTCAGGCATTTCTGCTGCACACAGAGTAGAAGCCTGGTCTCCAGGTAAGGAACTTGCGCAAGCATTTGAATTGTGAGTCAAGTGAGACACTTTTTTACTTCAATACATTTTTTTCCTTGAAAGAATCGTTAACGGCCAAACTTTGGTCATTCAAAGGTGGGTATTTGCCAGGCATTGTCTCTAACCTGAATGGCATGACCCTTTCA
Source organism: Nesogale talazaci (assembly GCA_004026705.1). Taxonomy (NCBI): domain Eukaryota; kingdom Metazoa; phylum Chordata; class Mammalia; order Afrosoricida; family Tenrecidae; genus Nesogale; species Nesogale talazaci. Next base: position 13,924 of record PVJH01027862.1, read on the forward strand.
CTTCAAGGAAGATAAGTTACAGAAACTATTGTCAATGGTAAAAAGCCCACCTTTCAAGTGAAACAGAATGTCAGGGAATTTGCATCAGACATAATAAGCTCAACATAATAAGCTTCCCAACACCCACAACTCTTTCAAATATGATGGAGTTATGATAGTGACAGAACTATCATAATAGTTATGTGATTCTTTGCTATTGTTGAATGAGATGTGTTAATATTGTACAGCTCAATGAACTATTACTTCCCAAATGAGACCCATATACAGTGACACTGAAGAACATGGGTAAAAGGTACATTCAAAGTATAAGACAGACCAATAGAGTTCTTTATAGTCTAGTATAAACAGTTCATTCATATAGTTTCAGATTTCACATTTCACTTCAGTTTAAAGAAACTACTTCTAGTAGGCCTTTAGAGTAGTCTCAAAAGATAATCACCATTGTCTGAAAAAAATGCATTAAAATATCTCTCCTGTATGTGAGTTCAGACTTTGTTCAGAGTCTTTAAGTGCAACCAAAAGGAACATGTGTTTTCATCAAGCTTTGTAAACCTAAACCCATATTTCTCACAAACTGTTTTTTTTAGAAAATCTAATTTTATAAAGCTATGTTATTCATGGAATTTATCATTGTTTAGCTAAATAAAATAGTTATAATATTTTAAATTTCTAATTGGCTATATATCAATAGATATTTCCAGCTGTTCTGGACATAGCAGTGTTTCCCCAAAAGATACATGGTAAACCTTCTCCAAATACCTGTGGGTATTTGGAAACATGTTCACTAAAGATGTTAACAGCTAACGCTGGAGTCAAGTGTGTCTTGATCCAATCTGAGTGCTGTCTCTTAAAAGAGGAGCAGAGATTCCAGGAGGCACACAGTGGAGAGGAGAGCCATGTGGAGCTGCATCTACATGGCAAGGAACCCAGAGGGGTCCCAGAAGGTGGAAGAGACAAGGAAGGGAGGATAGTTCTTGAAAGCTACAGAAAAAGAATTACCCTATCGATGCTTTCTCTCTCTCTCTCTGGACAGCGAGGTTCCAAAATGAAGAGAATAAGTCTCTGCTCTCTAAAGAGACCTACTCGCTACTACTTTGTTACAACTACCATAGAAATTACAGCACAAAGCTTCTTCAAAGTGTTCAATCATTTTTAAGAATATGAATAATCTTATCTATTTTGGTGTGTATTTTCAAACAAGATGGTCATATTTAAGTTAGGGCTCCAAAGTTTAGGAACTACTGATCCAAGTTTTCATTATTACAAAAGTAAAGCTTGAAGAGATTGCCACATAGGAAGAGCATTACTTTTCTGCTTGCTAAGAATGGTCCCTGGACTCATTCTCCTATTTATCTTCATTCACCCAAACTTTACCATTCCCAAAGAAATTCTAAAATGTTATCATGTCCAAGATTTCCATCCTGGGAAATATAAGTTATACAGATCTCATTCTCTACTGACCCCTATTGCACATCTACCTTTTCCTCATGTTGTATTTATTAATTGCTCGATGCTGCAAGTCTTATCAAAACAACTTGATTATATAATCTTAGAGAGCAGAGCCTATGCAGTATGCTTCTATCATCCCATGTCAAGCAATACTGAAAATACGCCTGCTTAATTTAACTTAAATGTGATCATCCCGTTTGAATATAGACATCTGAAGAGATGATACGACTATGAATAGGATTTTTTTGGGGGGGAGTGGGGCATCACTGCCTCTGGTGGTCATGGGCGCTACCCAGTGCTGCTCCATGAGAGCTGCTACTGGATTTGCACCGCCAAGCCCGCGGGCTGCAGTCCTGCACTCAACCACTTAAGCCACTGGGGCTCAGCTCCTATGAATAGGAATTTTTACCCTATGACATCCTCTTAGAAATCTACTTCCCAGCACAACCCTTAGAATTTTTTTTTGTTTTCAGAAAAAGAGAACTGTTGGTTTTATGGGTCGATATTAGGTGATGTGTTGAAGTGTCAGTTCGGCTATGGGCCTCCATTGCTTGGGACAATCAGTCGACTGACTCCAAGTCACCTCAGAGCCGTCCAGCTAGGTCCTACTCACAGCAGCCCCAAAGGCAGAGTGGAGCCGTGCCTTTGACTTTCCGAAACTTGACATCTTTTTCGGAATAGGCAGCCTGCTCTCCCATGCAAGGAACAATAGGTGGGTTAGAGCTGCTGAACTTGTGGTTAGCAGTTCACCGTGTAACCCACTGGAACACAGGGCACCCTACCACTAGACTAGATGCTGTTAGGAAACAGGTAGGTGTGATCAGTTCAAAGCAAACAAGGGCTGGTCTTACCTAATCCGTTGGAATGCTTAAGAACAAACTCTTTCCAAACAATAAACAAACATCGTGCCAGAAGTCATTCACATTTTCTATCCATTGTCCGACCTATGGGTTTGGCGACCCCAGATTGCACAAATATCTTCTTTTTCACAAACTTTTTGAAGTCCCCTTGTACATATCAATATTGATATCTATTTATATTGTATTGGATAGTGGCAGCTTACAAAAATTATGGGAAGTCTGAAGAATATCCTCAGAATAGGAACAAATATGCTAAGGATATCCTGTAAAAACTGGAAGTCCGGTAGCCCAGAGGCCAACCAGGTCTACAGTACAAAGTCTGGTTAGGGCTCTAATTCTGTCTGCTGCTAGAGCCACTTACTCAGGACCCTCACCACAAAACATTTTTCTGATTGCCAATGCGTTTTGCTTGGGAGTATCTGATTGACCAAGTTCCAGTAGCACAAGCTTCAAGGACCAAAAAAAGGGGGTATCTGTCCCCTCTTTATCCCTCTAATGACTATATTAGCCCTCCTTTCCACCAAGACATGCACAACTGAGGAGAGTTCACAAACAAGAATATTCAAATGCTGGAGGGTGGGGGGGGTATAAGCACACTTCTGTCATAACGCTATATAATATCAAAGCATTTGAGATCGAAACTAAATTTTAAAAATTCCATTGCCATTGAGTTAATTATGAGTCATAGTGACTCTGTATAGAATTTCTGAGATTGCTAAACTAATACTAGAGCAGATAGTCTCATTTGTCTCACATGGGGCAGCTGGTGGATTCAAACCATTGACCATGCATTTGACTACCTAACATCTAACTCACAATACCACCATGGCTTCATATCACATTGAGAAGAGGCATGTATAAAAACTGCAGTCACTTTAGTTTCAATGGACTAAATAAATATTGTGCAATCGCTTAAGAAGAAAATTATCTTCTGCTTTTGGAAGATAATTTTTAAAAATCTCTGTTCAATAACCACACCCTGTACCAGGAGTTATCTTAACCTGCTGCTAGCATTCTTCCGTCATTCCAAGATCCTTCAGGCCAAGTTTAAGCACCAACTCATTACATGAAGTGAAATTTTTGTGCTAAAATAAGGATCCACTAATGACTGTGCATTTGCAAATCTAGAATTCAGAAAAAGCAAATATTAATGTAATCAGAGAAATCCTGATGTCAACAATACCTTAAAAGGACCCAACTATCTGGATCTGGTATTTAATGGTTAATAGCCAACATGAGTATATGTCAACCTAGAACAACATACCTGAAATAAAATATAACTCCAAGCCTAACTGTATTCATTGGGCTAAGTATTTTGCATTAAAGTCCCAACTTCTTTACTTCCTGGATGTGTAACCTTGAGCCAATTTCCTTAAAACTAGAGTTTCTATAACTGCAAAAATGGTGATGATAGTAGCACCTACCTCTTAGGGTTGTTGTTGAAACTGAATGATGTAATGATTAGTAGCAAGTCCCTTAATAAGGTAACAAGTTCCTTGGTAATCACATGGTAAATGTTAGCTATGATTATTATACATTGACATAAAGTCTGACTCTGCTTTAATCTGTCATATAATATAATAATTATCACTTTCAGTACCTCTAGTTTTAGCATAAGAAGCAAAAGAAATGTTATTTAGCTACTAGGAGACTTTAAAAAAATCATTTTGAAATCATTTTCATGGCTTTGTCCCAACTTTTAAACAGTTCACATAAGACTTAGTCCTGTGAAAAGTTTTATAGTCCAAAGCTAAAGCACCAGGACAAAGATTTGGCCTCTCATAGAAAATGGTAGTCAGGTAAGCAGGAAACAATACAACCAAAGCTTAGGAAAAAGTAGAGGAAATGAATTAGGATGTCAGGGAGGGAAGAGAAGACCAAAAACAAATAACCCACTGAGGTGGTGAGCACCGCCGTGGTATTCTGAAATGTTATTCACTGCTGAGAGAGGAAATCTGAGCTGACATGCTCTTTGCTGAGCTGTTTATGAATGCATTGGCTGGGGAGGAAGAAGCAGCAGCCTTCAATCCCATCCCCCAATTCGAAGTCAGTGTCTTGTCTCCAGCTCTCTCCTTGCTTGCTGAGCAAAGAGCCAAAAGCTAAGGTTCAGAAAAAGCTGGTCAGAACAAGTAAGGAAAGAAGAAACTCGATCTTTTCCCCTCTTGCATGAGTATAACAAAGCTTATGCTTTCAGCGGGAGCATCTGATGTGGAATTTCCATTAAACTTGGGCCAGAAGAAATGCCTTCTGTTCAGCCACCAATCAATCAGCTCAAATGGAGGAGGCAGTTAATGTTTTTAACCAAACTGAAGTGCTCTGCGTCTGGACTAATATCAGAGCTGAAGAAATCAATCAAGCACATACTGACTACCAAGCTTCAAATTATAATTTACATCAATGGCTCAAACTCTTGAGTTCAACAGCTAATGGGAAAAGCAGACCAATACATGATTTGGCCAGGGCTTCACCCAAGGCTCAGAGGTCCTCTTGCTACCACCATAGAGAGCTTAAATGGTCCTTATGCATCACACAAGCCAATGGGCCAAGGTCCATCTTTGCCATGAGAAAAGAAAGGGGTTAAAGAATATTTTGTGGAACTTGGCTTACATGGAAGGAAAAATTCATTGGCATCCAAAAGTGCAGTGGTTCTCAACCTTCCTCATGCTGCAACCCTTTCATACAGTTCCTTATTTGTGATGGCCCCCACCTCAATCATAAAATTATCTTCGCTGTTACATCAAAACTGTAATTTTGCCACTGTTATGAATCGGGTGACCCCTGTGAAAGAGTCTTTCCACCACCAAAAGGGTCATGATGCACAGGTTGAGAACCACTGCAAAAGTATACAAAATTAAAATCATTACCCCAGAGCTCATTTCAGCTCCTTCTCCTTCAAGGATTTGTAAATATCAGATTGGTTTAGGTACCACTCCCCAGCATCTAGCTCCGACCACCAGTGCACTTAAATAAATCTGTGAAATGCAAAATCAGAATCAAGAGACTTAATTAAAAGCCAATTTCAAATTCTCTTGGGCTGGCACAAAGCATGTCTCATGTCGCTGACTCTACTTATATCCAGCTGTTCAAACTGAAACCCTTGGTATAAATTCACCTGACATGAGACATTGGAAAATTCAATTCAGCAAGCATTTATTAAGCAACTATTACTGCAAAGTCTTGAGCTACGTGCTGCCTTGTTGACTGTTGAAAAATGACTAGATTATGCCCCCTATGCAGCTAAAACTCTTATCTGAGATACAAATTGGTAAACAAAATTGATTTATATGGTTAGGAAGTGAATTAAATAAAGAATGGACCTGGAGAAACAAGAAAATACTGTGGAATGTAATTAGAATGCCTTTTCCTTTTCCTTCCACAGAAGCCCTGTCACCTGCCAATGATAGTTGCCAAAGTAAATGACCCACCGGTTGAATCACTGCCACCTTCCTATTATAATTCTGCACGTGTCACCTTCCTGCAGAGCCCTTAATCAGCACTTTCACTCCAATCCCCATGATGGCAAAGACCTGACTGCAGAACACTTGCCGAAAGTCATTTTGTCCCCCTGACCACTGTGCTTGGAAAGTTACTATCTTCAGAGAGAGTGGAAGATCATAAAATTTTCCTCTTCAAGGTTTTGCAAAAATACTTGATGTGTGTTCAATACTATTTTTCAAACCGACATATATGAAAGTTTCTAATTAGCATATCATGGGATCATATACCTCATCTTTTTCCCCTTCCTTTTGATGTCGTCCTTGTTGAAATTAAACCAGCTGTGGCTATTTGTGCCTTTTTCATGTTCCAAGAATAGCCCTCCCCGCTCACTGTCAAAACCATCTTTTTAAAAGAAAAATAAGGTCTTAACAGTCACTTGGATGAATCACACCAGGATCTTATTTGAGTCCATAATTAAAATCCAGTTTAATCCACAGCAAAGAGTCGATCTAATCTAAAAGGCCTGTGTGAGAGGCTACCCCAGTCAGTATTCATCTCGGACCTGACAGGAATGGCTAAGAAGGCTGCACCACCCACGCCTTCTCTACTAGTGCCCTCGAAGGTCTTAGAAACTTTTATTTCAGAAAAGGAGAAAGATTAACCAAGCAACCATCAAGAAAATGTATCAGGTGTAACCAAGTCAAATTGCAATAAAGACACGCCTCATTATCCTTTGGTTTTTTTGGGTTTTTTTTTTTTTCAAATAAGGGCAGAGACAGAGAAGGGTGGATCGAGGTCTCTTGTTGTATAGACTGTGCCTGGTTCCTGCCCTAAGTTACCTCCCACCACTCAACTGATGTATGAGGCAGATGAACTTTATGTGACTTAGTGGTAGAGCCAGGTTCACCTAACCAGCTCTTCTGGCCAGTAGTTCAGGGATCTTCCCGCTGGCTCCAGTTCCATCTCTGAGATGTTCTCAGAGGAGAGTGACTTTGCTCTGAATCTGATGTTGATGAAAAGGAGGCTCTAAGGCTTGGAAATCCCAGAGGACTTGATGGTGTTATGAGCCATGCGTTGGGCTGCGAACCGCAAGGTCAGCGATTCATGGCAGAAAGAGGAAATGCTGCACAGCTGTACTGGTCTCCGGTCTCGGAAACCTGTAGGGTTAGTTCCAGCTGTGAGTCCAAAGCGACTTGGCAGCAATGAGGTTGGGGATCCCTATAGGACTCCTCATCAGCTGTCCCAGTTGTCTTCGTATATTCTGCTTTACTTCATTCCTCGCCTCTTTGAAGATGAGTCCTTGGTTCAAATAATCCAGCAGATTCAAAACAAAAACCAACTGCACTGCCCTTCCCAGAAGTAATGGTGTGTCACGAATTGTCTGATGATAAGCACTTTCTGTTCATTTGTAGTCTATAAAAATTTATTTCACATTCATGCACTCATTGTATTTTAAGTGATTTGATTTGTCCAATTAAGATATCATACTTTCTATTTATTCATTGTAACTCCTTCTGATAACCCTGCCTGATTAATGGACCAACATTCCACCGACAATATTTAACTTGTTTCTATTTTATTGCTATCTCAAGTAGAAAGGGAGCAAAATAAAACTCTAAAATGCGATTGGGGGAAACAGAAGAAAGTAAGCCCATCTTCATCAAAATATAATAATCCAGACAGTAAAACAAAGGTTGATCGTCTTAAAGCAATATTATTCTCAATGATCTAAAATGGTTGTTACTAGGAGCAAGGGAGTCTGTTCCAACTCATAGGAAATCTTGTCTACAACAAATCACTAACGCAAAAGAGTTCATGTCATCACATGCATCCCTGTGCCCAAGCCCATTGTTGATGCCCCGGCATCAGTCCATCAAGTAGAGCGGGTGCCTCTTTGCTCTGATGCTCTGTTATGCCAAACCTGATTTCCTTCTCTATGAACCGTCATCACCTGAGAACATGTCCAAAGTGCATTAGAAATCTCACTGTCTTCACTTCCAAGAAATGTTCCAGGTATATTTCTGAGAAGACAGACAATCCAAGATAATTCATTCTTCAAGTAGTCTGTGCTATCATTCAGTGGTTCTCAACCTTTCTAAGGGTGCAAGCCTTGAATACAGTTCCTGTGGTTGGGGTGACCTCCCCCCCCACCCGCCCCCCGCCAGCCATAAAATTGTTTTCATTGCTACTTCATCACTGTCATTTTGCTACCATTATGGACCAGATGGCTCCTGTGAAAGGATCGTTCAACCCCCAAAGGGGTCACAACCCACAAGTTGAGAACCACTACCAGAGTGGATATTTTCCACCAGCATAATAATCAAAAAGCACTAACTCTTCTGTAATAGTCCTTACTCATTTTCCAGTTTTTGCATCAAACATATAAGAAGCTATCAAAAAAGAGAAAATATTTCAGTTTTCTAAAAACATATATCCAGAATAGGCAAAAACCTGCTATAGATCAATGAGGGAAAAAAGTCTACATTTTCAGAGAATTGAAAAGAACTTTACTGTCTTTTCCAATAAAAAGTTGGATGCCAATGGGATTCTTGTTCCTCTCTAGGGCAGCTGTTTCTCCATTTTCTGGAAATTTGTATTTTCACAAGTTTGCATCCAACCATGGGTCTTTCTTTATTCTTTGGGATGTAGTATTAAGACTCAATCATGTTCATAGATAGAAAATATCTTTAATTTTTTTCTCCCAAAGAAACCAGGCTAGACAGTCTATGTACAAATCCTCTCCCCTACCTATCAGCTAGATAACAACTGCTTCTCCTCTGTGTTCCACAGAGTCCTCATTAAAAAGAGGGATAATAATAGTCCCTATTTCTTATAGTTATTGATGAATAAATGAGTGAAATGACGAAAAGTGCATAAAAGGGTGCCTGGCATACAGTAAGTGCTAAATAATTAGCTCTCCTTCTCTCTTTGTACATTTTTCTGTTCTTTTTTTGTCTACTTTCTTTGAGAATGTTGTCGTGGTTATTTTCCATTGAGTCAATTCTGACCCACAGTGACCTTAGGCACAACAGAAAGGAACGTGGTCCAGTACTATGACACTTGCACAACTTTTCCTATACTAGACCCCATTGCCACAGTCGTTGTGTCACTCCATCTCCTTAAAAGACTTCCTCTCTTTCGCTGCCCCTCTTTTTTACAAGTATAATGTCCTTCTCCTGACAATATGTCCAAAGTTTATGAGATGAAGTCTTGCCTTCCTTGCCTCTAAGGAGTGCCCTGAATATATTTCTTCCAAGACAGATTGGTTTGTCCTTTAAAAAAAAAAGTACAATGCATGGTACTGTCAATATTTTTCTCCTGCAACAAAATTCAAATGGATCAATTTGTCTTCAGTCTTACTTATCCAATATTCAACTTTCTTTTTTTACTTTTTTAATCATGTTATTGGCGGCTCAAACAACTTTTATCACAACTGTACATACATCCATTGTATGCAAAGCACATCTGTGCATTTGTTGCCATTATCCTTCTTAAAACATTTTCTTTGTATATAATTCCATGATATTAGCTCCTCTTTTCTCCACTCCCTCCTTAAACTCCCTCCTCATGGGTTCTTAATAATTTATAATTATTATTAGCTTGTTATATTGTACAGTGTCTGATGTCTTCCTTTGCCCACTTGCCTGTTGCCCATACTCCAGAGGAGATTATGTAGACCCTTGTAATCAATTCCCCCTTTCTACCTCACCTTCCTTCCACCCTTCTGGTATCACTCCTCTCACCACTGGTCCTTAAGGGATCATCTGTCTTGGATTCCCCATGTTTCTGGTTGCTATCTGTACCAGTGTACATCCTCTGGTCTAACCAGATTTGTGAGGTAGAATTCAGATCATGAGAGTGTGAGGGAGGAAGCATTTAAGAACTAGAGGGAAGTGGCATATTTCATCATTGCTACACTGTACCCAGAAAGGCCCCTCTCCTTCCCATGACCCTACTGCAAGGGGATGTCACTTCCCTTGCAAATGGACTTTGAGTCACTAATCTGCAGTCCCCCTCATTTATAATGATATAATTTTTAGTTTTTGATACCCGAAACCTGATCCTTTTACGACCTCATGGTCACACTAGCTGGGGTGCTCTTCTTCATGTGGGATTTGTTGATTCTGAGCTAGATAGTCACTTGTTTACCTTCAAGCCTTTAAGACCCCAGATGCTATATCTTTTGATAGCTGGGCCCAATCAGCTTCCTTTGCCATATTTGCTTATGCACACCTTGGTCTTCAGCGATCAGATCAGGAAGGTTGGCACACATTGATATGATTTTTGTTTTCTAACTGATTCCATTGATGGCCTCATGGTCACACAGGCTGGTGTGCTTCTTCTGTGTGGACTTTGTTGCTCCTGGGCACCGTCAGCTTTCTTTACCACTTTTGCTTGTGCACACATTTGTCTTCAGTGATTGTGTCCAGAAGGTTAGCATCAATGAATGGCTATTTAATAGAACAGAGTGTCCTTGTATTGAGAAAGTACTTGAGTGGAGGTCCAATATCTATCTGCAGCCTTCATGCTAACCCTGTAAGTATATGCACAGATCTATTTCCCCATCATCATATATAAATATATTTATCTATGTTTATGCCTGTATTTAGCTCTCTATAGATGCCCTTTCCCTCCCAGCTCCTTCCTCTATTTCCTTTTACTTTCCTTTTGTTCCACTATCATGCTTATCTTTCATTGGGGTTTCAGTAATTTCTCCATGTTACATTACTCTTGATCAATTCCTATCATGCCTTTTACATGCACCTTGTCACTGATTTTGGATTACTTGTTCCTTTATCCCTGGGATAGACAGCACCATCTCCTTTCCCCCACCTTCCCCCAGAACCATCAGTCCCGTTGTTTTCTCCTCCAGCCTATCTTATCTAGAAGGCTTGCAGAGATAATAATATGTACCCCCATGGCAAGATGAAGGGACAAAAGCAAGCAAAATGATGACAATAACAACAAAAAACAATGTCCAGAAAAATGTGCAAATAAAAAATAAAATATTAATAATAATAGGAAAAGAAAAACCTGTAAATAGTTCAAGGTCTATCTGTTGATCTCCAGGAGTATCTCCTGGTTGAATCTGATGGGGTGCCACATCCTGACCCCAAAGTATATCCTTGACATTCCCTCAGGAATCCCATGATCTGTCCATCCTGCTGCTCTGATGTAAGCCCTTGCCTCGGTGTGGTAGGGTCAGACCAGGTACACTCCCAATCCTGCTTCTTCATTGTTGTCCCCTTAGGGCCTTGGGTCAGCAAGGGACACTGTATTTCAGAGTTGGGCTGGCCATATGATTCTCTCTGTGCAATGGCTGTTCTGAGTGGACAGATTATACTCAAGACTGTGGGCCAGGATGCACTCCACTCTCTTCCTTCCCCTTCATTTGCTCTCCTGTGCTCAGGTCAGACATGTCCCTCTCTGCGAGCTGTCGTCTCAGTGCTGACCTCAAAGACAAACTCGCCTGGTGGGAGGAGTGGCAGTCCACATAGTTTGGATTGAAGCTGGGTCCTAAAACGCCTGCACTGGCTCCCCAGTCCGTGCCATCTTGCTGCATTCACATCCTGGAACGCTGGGTTTAAGTTTGGTTCCTCTTTCCCTGTGGACATATAAATACTACGCTCCCCCTGGGTGAGTTAGTGTCCCATTCCCCCATTACACATAGCCATCCCCCTACTCCCCTAACATATGTAGCCCTGGATTTGGTCTGACCCCTTGCCATTCTACCTGAGTCTCCCTCCAGAAATTTCTGCATACAGTAGCTTTTCCCCTATGCCCCTTTTGTTTATGTGTGTGTGTGTGTGTGTGTTTAAGTTTTCCTCAGCAGATGTAAACTTTTTAAGTTTGCGCTTGGCTTACTTCACTTAACATAATGTTCCCATGCATAGAAGGCAATGAAAAAACATGATGGCTTGAGTGAGGAACATCTTAGTCCTCGAAGTAACAATATTCCTGATTTTCAGTGCTATGAAAGGTCTTGTTGAGCAGATGGAGCGAAGGCAATTTCTCTTTTGCTCTCTTGACTGCTGGTTCTGGGAGCACTGATTAAGGATCTAAGGTGACCAGACATCCCACTTTTTAGCAATTTAACAATGTCCCGCAGCATTTTAAAATTACAATAAATATATTACAATGCTATTTTACATTCTATGACATCTTTGTTGCTTCATATAGACAAAATTTTTCATCAAGAACACCTCCCACAAGCCCGGTCATTGGTGTCCCACTTAAAATCTGGCCACTTTAATCAATCTTTGACAATTTCAATCTCTGAGAATAGTCAGCCTCTTTCCTCTCATGATGATAGTTTCTCTCAAATATCTAGTAATTCTTGGTTATTGGCTTATGTTATAAGTGAAAATCCATGTCTACTAGATTAATGAGTGCACGTTATTATGATTTTGTCTGTAGTTAAATAATATTGTTTTCCAAAACTTATTTCCCCCGGGTATGATGGCCAACTCTTCTTACTGGTCCATCTTTTCTCGTCTATTTTGGACTGCGCTTCCTCCATCTTTGTTAATCAATTCCATTTGATCTCTTTTTTAATTGATTTTTCAGATTTATTAAATTTAGTAATCATTTTACTTAGAGGCTCTTCCAAATGTTATTCAAATGTTATTCAATTGTGCTAAGCATACTTGTACAAGTGTCACCATGATCATGTCCAAAATTCAACTCCTTCTTTTTCCCCTCCCAAACTTGTGAATCCTAGATCGATTATATCTCATTGTTGTTATTTCATATCTTACACATCTGTTGTCTCCCTTTACCCACATTTCTGTTATTCGTCCCCCTGGGAGGAAGTTATAAATCCAATTTTGTGCTCAGTTCCCCGCTTGCTTTCCTGCCTCTCCTCCCCTTCCCACTCATGGTTTACTACTACTCCCACTGCTGTTACTGGGGGGTTATCTCTCCTGGATTCCATATGTTGACAGAAGTTAGGTGTATCAATGCATGTACTCTGGTCTACCTGGATTTGTTAGTTAGAACTGAATCCTGATAGGCAGCATTCAAGCTCCATTTAATTTCTTGCTTCTAAGCATTCCTCGCAATTTATAGTCCAACCTAGCTTATCTAACTTAAGAAAAAAAGAAAGAATCTTTACTGGATTTTGATGCCTAAGCAATGAGGTTAGGAGATCTGTGTTAGGTTTGTGATCAGAATCCACTTACCACTTTGGATTTCTTTCCTGCTTTCTCATGAACCTTTACATTCAATACCCCAACCTATAACATGGTTTACAAGGCTTCCTCAATTCCAAAATTGCGTTCCTGCATACTTCTCTGGACCTCTTCTACCTTCCTGGAGTCCCTTACCTGCTTCCTCTGACGTACTGTACTCAGACACATTGATGGTCTGTGTGTTTCTTAAATATAACAGAAAACCTCTCACTTCCTTACTGCTCCTTCTTTTCCCAACAACTACTCATTCTTTGAGTCTCTGACCCTCAGTTTCCTCCTCAGGAAAATGAAGTTTGGAAATAAATTTTCTTTGGGATGTCTTCTAGCTCCCAAAGCTCGTGATGGTACAGGAAGGGGGAAACTCGCTCACCTTGGAATTCCTTATGCTTACTGCTCCAGTGTCGTTAAGATTGCCACAAATTCTAACAGCGTCTACATGCTGCAAACGCTTCATTTTTTATCTTAGTCCTTTCTGTAACACATTCGACTTACAGAACTTTTAATTGCAGCCAACGTCTTTCTCAAATGCTGAATAAGAAATTAATATGTCAGCACAGCAGGTAGGGACGGGGATTACTTAGCCCAGCTACCCAGTTAGTTTGCAACCCTGATAAAGAAATGGTTTCTGACAGAGCCTAGCAAATTCTCTTCAATTAAGAGAAGAAACTCAAACCCTGACCTTGAATCACAACACTTTTAATAGACATTTTTAAATTTTCCTCTCGACACCAGGGGCAATGTATGTGAGCATATGCAGACTTGCAGATAAAAATTTGCCCTCTTGTAGCTTAACATGAGAAAAGCGGGTTGAGAGTTTGCCTTAGTTTCCAGGTCATGGGGCTGGAAGCATTTTCTACATCCTGTTATAAATGTCACTTCTCAACAACCTATAAAGTCTCTTTAAGTTCTACCTCTGTTTCCCCCCTCTTACCCCCCCCCATCCTGGTTTTGTTCCTTAGGTTTTTCCCTCCCCCAGGAATGCCTCACTTTCTAGCGTCTAAATGCAATCATAATCCCTGTGTTGTAAAAGACAAAACTTGTCAATAAATACTGCAGCTGTGGTCATGCAGCAGAAGGAAATTTACTTTAAATCACCAACTCTGAAATAATTTTTTTAAAAAACAGAAGTATGGTCCAGAAGGACATTATATGCAATCTGGAAATATCTTCAGCCAAAGTCACA
>PVJH01027863.1:0-27982 GCA_004026705.1 Nesogale talazaci
GTAGCTCGACAAGACAGTAAAATGTTAAAATGAAATGTGCAAAGACTTAGAAAACACAAAAGGAAGAACATGCTCAGCATATCTGCAACTGAAAGAACTCAAGAAAAAAATTCAAGAGTCCAGTTGCAACCTTGCAGGACCCATCAAGAGTAGATGGAAAGAATACACAGTCACTATAACAAAAAGAACTAGTGGACAAAGGCTTGCATCAGGGCTGTATGTTCTCACCATACTTACTCAATCTGTACGCTGAGCAAATCATCAGAGAAGCTGGATGATGTAAAAAAGTATGTAGCATCAGGATTGGAGGGAGACTCATTAACAACCTGCTTTATGCAGATGACACACCTGGCTTGCTGAAAGTGAGGAGGACTTGAAGCACATGCTGATGAAGAGTAAGGATTATAGCCTTCAGTATGAATTACAAGAAAGACCAACATACTCATAAATCAATAGATAATATCATGATAAATGGAGAACAGAAGTTTTCAAGGATTTTGTCTTGCTTTGATTTACAATCAATGCTCATGGAAGCTGGAGTCAAGAGATCAAAAGCCGTATTGTGTTGGGTACATCTGCTGCTCAAGACCTCTTCAGAGTATTGAAGAGCAAGGTGGTCCCCTGGAGTGCTGGGGGGCACCTGACCAAAGCCATGGTATTCTCTATTGCAGCATATACATATGAAAACTAGACATTGATTAAGGAAGAGTGAAGAAGAATCAATGCACTTGAATGGTGGTGCTGGAGAAAAACATTTAAAGTACCAGGGACTGTGAAAAGGACAAACAAACCCTTCTGTGTTAGGAGAAGTAGAGCGAGAGTGCTTCTTAGAGACAAGGATGACGAAACTGTCTTACATACTTTGGACATATTGTCAACAGAGACCAGTCCTTAGAGAAGGTTAGCATGATTGGAAAAGCAGCGAAGGAAGGGAAGGTCCTCCAAGAGATAGAGTGGCACAGTCATCCCCATCAATTGCTCAGAAACAGGAGCAATTGTGAGGATGGCCCAGGACCGTGCAGCATTTCATTCTGTTGAACATAGTTTAGATATGGATCAGAACCAACTTGACGGCACCTAACTAATAGCATGATGATTTTATCTCATTTTCAGTTTTACCTCAGAGTCACATATATGTACCGTAAGATCTGCATTTGACTAGAAATCCATAGTTTTCCAGCCCCTGAACTAGATTATAGAAATCACTCAACTAATGTTAGTTATTTTCTTAAAAGAACCCCATGCCTCTAATCTGCCTCTTCCTCTAGAAAGTTATCAGTGATTCTTCCTAAGCTACTTTAATTTATTTGTAGGGGGGGAAATTGCCTCAAAATTTCTGCATTCAAATCATCAAAATATATAATTATTAAGGCTGAGCCCCGGTGGCGTAGTGGTTGTGTGCGGGACTGCGGCCCACTGGGATGGAGGTTCAATTCCAGCAGTGGGGCTGGGCCTCCTACTCCCACCACCAGAGGACATTGATGCCAAATATATATATATATATATATATATATATATATAATTATTAAATGCAAGTAAAATGTTGTCAAAGAAAAGTCATCAGTGTTGCAGCAGTATGCAACAGGGAGCTCCCAGGTATCCAAGCCACATCAGAAACAAATGTGGTATCAGGGGTAGCATGTAAGTCAGAGGGAATCTTGCCTGGAGATAGAAAAATCAGAGAAATGTCTTACTGACTGCACAAAGGTAATTTACTGTGACTCATAACAAATAATGAGTAGCATTGTGAAGAATGGGAATTCCAGAACACTTCATTGGGATCGTGCAACCCCAAAGGCAATTGCTCCAACAGAAAAACGAACGCTGCTGGTTTGAAATTAGGAAATATTCAGACACTGTGCTCTTCCGCTATACATATGCAATCTGTTTCCTGAGCAAACAGTGTGAGAAATTGGACATTATGAAGGATAATGAGGCATCGGGAGTAGAAGAAGACTTATTGACAACTAGTGAAATGCAGATGACACCATCTTGTTTCAGTGAAACCCAAGGGGATTGATAGCACTTGCCAATAAAGATAAAGGACTACAGTCTTTACTCTGAATCACAACTCAATTTAAAGACAATAGAAATTCTCCCAACTGGAACAATAATAAATGGGAAAAATACTGAAGTTGTTTAAGACTACATTTTGCTTTGATCAACAATCAATGTTTATGGAAGGAACAATAAGGAAATAAAGTTGCATTGCCTTGGGCAAATCTGCTGCACAAGCTAACTTTAAAACTTAGAAGAGCGGGCTGAGCCCCGGTGGCGCAGTGGTTGTGCGCGGGACTGCGGCCCACCGGAACGGAGGTTCAATTCCAGCAGTGGGGCTGGGCCTCCTACTCCCACCTCCGGAGAGCAGTGATGCCAAAAAAAAAAAAAAAAAACTTAGAAGAGCAAGGACGTCACTTGAAGTCTAAGGTACATTAGAAACAAAGCATAGTATTTACATTCACCTCAGAAGCATGCAAAAGTTGGACTTTGAATAAAAAAGACCACTGAAGAATTGCTAAAAACACAAAACAAAACAATCTGTATTCTTTTCCCAACCTCTCTCTTGATTTTTCACCCTCACTACTTCATTGAAACTACTTTCAATATAATAATAATAAAGCGATATTTAATGATTGCATTGTATGTCAGGTGTATAATGGATATTTCATTTCATCTCCATAACCCTAGGAGATAGGTAATTTATTTTATTTTTATAGATGATGAAACTAAGGCAAAGATAATAAGCAACTTGCCCCAGGTCATACAACTAGTGTTTGAAATTATTAACACATTTATTAGCAGCCTAGGAACACGTACTCTTATCCACTAGAACCATACCATATTACATCTCTCTATTATCAAACCCAATTATTTTTCATCCAATACTTTTCTTCCCCTCGGTAGGTTTCAATACTGCTAGCGAGTTTTCCTTTAAGTTCTTCCCTCTCCTGACATTCCCGCTGCTATATTCAGTGACTCATCTACAACAGTAGCTCTATGCTTTCCCTCTGGGATTCTGTCCTTGTTCTCTTTGGTTATCTCTACACAGCAGGGGTTCTTTATCAGGAGTCCACAGATAGAATTCATAATTACAAGATATTCTGGACACCTTTGTAGGTTAAAGCTGTATTTCATAACTTGCACCCTCTTCTCAAACAATACAAAAGTTAAGCATGCATCTTTAATGTATGCTGCTTAGGCTCCCTCTGTAAGTTCTGTGACTGCTCAGACAGCGGTCTTTTAAAATGAAGTGAAATTTAAGAACTCAGATTTCTATCAAGTATGTGCATGTCAATATTGTGGAAATAATCCAGTAGTCAGCACATAACCTAGATTTACCCCATCAGACTAAGGAAATTAATTTAAAGTTAGAAAATCCCACCCAGCATGAACAAAGAAACAAGTATATTCTTGATTGCTAGAAGTAGACATATCTTGGCCAGCCTACGATAAAGCCAAAGAAAGCTAAAAGTGAATATTGACTGGTTGAGCAGATGAACCAACCAGTCCCAAAGTCCACTGTGCTCTTGGGACTCTGGCAATATAAGATATTGATTTAGTGGGGCATTGCTATGTTACCAAATACCTCAAAACTTAGTGATTTAAGATAACAGTTTTTGGGGGATTGGGAAAAAGCACCATTTTTTTTTTCATATTCTGTGGGTTAACTTAGCATAGCTAGGCAGTTTTTCCTGAATTTGGGGGGGGGGTGTCAGATAGTATGATTCATATGTCTGAAATTCAGCTGAAAGCTTGAAAGGGGACACAATGTACAAGATTATTTCAACCATGTATTTAGCACCCCAGCTGAGTCTCTCTCTTTCATTATTGCTGTTTTGTTGTGGTTGCTGTGTGTTTGAGTCTGTTCCAACCCATAGCTGCCCTATGCTCAACAGAACAAACCACTGTCCAGTTCCGCACTATCCTCACGATTGTTTCTATACTTGAGCCCATTGTTACTGCCACTATGACAATCCATCTCATGGAGGGCATACACAGCCGTTGCTGCCCCTCCACACCACTCATCATGATGTCCTTCCCCAGGGACTATATCCAAAGTATTTAAGATGAAGTCTTCCAATTTTTGTCTCTAAAGAGCACTCACTCTGATTATACTTTTCCAAGACATATCAGTTTGTCCATTTAACAGTACATGGTACTTTGAATATTCTTCTCCAGTACAATTAAAATGCATCAATTTTTTTCAGTCTTCCTTATTCAGTGTCCAAATTTCATATGCATACGAAGCAATTGAAAGTATCACGGCTTGGGTTAGACACACCAGGGTGACAGGGAGGAAGAAAGAGGAAACTGATTGCAGTAATCGACATATAACCATACACCCCTCTCCAGGGGGAAGAGCAACAGAAAAAATGGGGGATGGGAGACAGCGGTCAATGTGAAATATAAAATTAACAATGTACAATCTATCAAGGGATTATCGGGGGTAGGGAGACAAAAAGAGGAGCTAATACCAAGGTCTCGATAGAAAGTAAATGTCTGGGAAAGTATGAAGGCAACATACACACAAATTTGCCTGATGCAAGTGATGTATGAACTGTGACAAGAGTTGTAAGAGTCCCCAATAAAATAATCTTTTAATTTTAAAAAAAGGAGCTGCAAAATCATCACCACACACACACACACAACACACACACACACACACAAAAGACAGATCTTGAGATGCCCTTTTGGGTGATGATTGTGTTCATTCCTCTTGATTGTGTTCATCCTGGCATAGTGAATCATATGATTTTCTGTTTCGAAATGGCCAGTGCCAGTCCATTTCAGTTCACCAGTGCTTAGCATATTAATCCTTATGAGCTTCATTCGATCTTTGATGACTTCCAATTTTCCTACTTCATACCGTGTACATTCCAATTTCTGATCATTAGTAGATTTTTGCAACTGTTTGCTCTTACCTTGACTTATGCCCCATCAGCAAATGAAGATCCCAAAGACTTCATTCCACAGGCTTCACTTCATTTACATCACCATGATTGACTCCACTCCTAGAAGGCAGCTCCTTTTTAAAATGTGATTGTGTCACATTTAGAGTCTCCTATGAGTCGAGGGATCCATCCTCCAGGACTGTGTCTGTCAATGTTCTGCTTCCATTCATTAGGCTTTCAATACCTGACAATGCTTCTAAACAATGCATAAGCTTTTCAGGGGCTAATTCCTCTGAAGAGTGCAGCTGGTTACTTCTTCGCTATCTAGTCTTAGTGTTGAAATCTGTTACTTTGAGTGACCCTGCTGGCATTTGAAATACCAGTGAAATAGCCTCCAGCTTCACAGCAACACAAAAGCCACCATAGTATAAGAAACTGGCAGAAATGGTGATCTCTTACATTTGCAATTCTCATCCTTACAACTGGACCATAGGTAACATCATAACAAATGGAGAAAAGATTGATGTTGTCAAGGATTTTCACTTTCTTGGGTCCACAATCAATGCTCATGGAAGCTGCAGTCAAGTGATCAAATGACACTTTGCATTGAATAAATCTGCTGCACAGACCTCACTAAAGTGTTGAAGTGCAAGGATATTACTTTGAGGAGTAAGGTGCACCTGACCTAAACCATGATATTTTCAGTCATGTCATATGCTTGTGAAAGTTGGTCATTGAATAATAAGTCTGTTAGACAGAGTTCTCTAGAGAAACAATGCCAGGATGCGAATAATTTTATACTAATTTAGATAGATAGATAGATATGAAACATAAGAAATAAACAGTTAATCTATAAAGTAGTACAAATGGCTTGGTGCAACTCACTTCCGTGAGACAGCTAATACACTGGCAGTCCTTCAAGTCTTGAGGGCTGTCAGGTAGTCCTCTGTAGAGCAATTCAGGTTATCTGACCACAGGCAACAAACAGGAAGGCAGGTCACCAACAGGCAGCCAGATGACTAGATCTGAGAGTCCCCAGCTCAAGAGGTGTGCGTTCCAGTAGCACAGCAAAGCAAGTCTTGAAGGAACCTAAACTTGCAACGACACAATTCATGGGTTAGATGTCCCTTAGGTAGTGTAGCTTGCAAATGCAGGAACAGAACAAGCAAGGCAGCCAGCTGCACACTGGTCAGAAGATCCAAGAGCAAGAGACAAGAAGGGTGAAGGTCTCCAAGCCATCTATCTCTCCACCCTTCACTTCACCTCACATGTGTTCATTGGCCTTGTTGGCACAAAAAAACCTATCTATCACAATGAGAAAAATTAAAAAAAGAATTGATGCATTTGAATTATGGAGTTGGTAAAGAATATTGAAAGTATTGCCAAAAATCAAACAAATTTGTCGTGAAAGAACGACAACTAGGATGCCCTTAGAGGTAAGGACATACTTTGACTATGTTTTCAGGAGTGACCAGTCCCTGGAGATGGACATCATGCCTGAATAAGTAGAGAGGCTGTCAAAAAAGACAAGGCTCTGGACAAAATAAGTTGACACATTGGCTGTAACAATGGGCTCAAACATAAGAACAATTGTCAGGATGGTGCAGTACCAGATAGTGTTTCATTTTTTTTTTTGAGTGCATAGTTTCACTATGATAGTTGCCTTATGTTGTTGAAATGTTTTATTTCCAATGGAGTCATCGATCCTGCAAATTTTTTTCATATAATTTCCAGCATCATTTCTATCACCAAAACCTATTTTTCAACTATTATCCCTTACTTTTGTTTCCACCAGTAATTATCAATGTAGCTTATTACATGTTGATGAGTTTCACACTGAAGATGTTGGAGGAATTCTTCAATTTCTTCCTCATTGACTTTAGGACTTTTGGTACTTAAGTTTTAACAACAGTTGTATTAGTTTAATCTTTCTTATAAAGGTATAGATATCAGGGCTGAGCCCCGGTGGCGTAAGTGGTTGAGAGCGGGACTATAGCCCGCGAGCTTGGCGGTTCAAATCCAGCGGCTGCTCTCAGGAGCAGCGCTGGGTAGTTCCCACACCCACCAGAGGGCAGTGATGCCCCCAAAACAAACAAACAAACAAAAAGTGTATAGATATTACTGCTGTACAGAAAGCATTGTACTTCAAGATAGATCTTAAAATGTACTTTTTTTCTCATTAATGTAATACTATCCATTCCTTTTCTTTTTTTGGGGGGGGGGCATCACTGCTCTCCGGTGGTGGGAGTAGGAGGCCCAGCCCCACTGCTGGGATTGAACCTCCGTCCCAGTGGGCCGCAGTCCCGCGCACAACCACTATGCCACCAGGGCTCAGCCCTCCTTTTCAATTTGTCTTTCCCAGCATAGTAAAGCATATGATTGCCAGATTCAAAATGCTTAACACCAGTCCATTTCAAATTACAAATATCCCATGTGTTCCATTTCCTTTTTTATGACTTCCAATTTTTCTAGCTTCATGCTTTATACAATTCATATTCTGAATATTAATGGGTGGTTGTAGCTGTTTCTTTTCATCAAAGTATGTTAGAACAATAAAAAGGAAGTTAGCATAGTTTTAGTCTTATGGAATATGGATATATGTTTCATCGAAAGAAAAGAATATTTTAAGGTATTTTCAGATAATTGTGGGTATATGTACCATTCCAATAATCAAAAATAGTAATGTCTTAAGGGTTTATACTTTGCTACACTACAATCCATTGGTTGACCTTGTACCTTGAATAAATGTTCTCACGAACAATTTTGCAACACTGTGCATTTAGAAAATATTGACTCACTTCATTATATAATTTTCAAACAAATTTCATTCAGTAATATTACTACCAGTCTCATAAAAGTCTCCAGTTGGGCAAAACTGCCAAGCTCATGATGATAAATACAAGTTTTTCAATTTTTTTATTGTATTTGAAAGCTTGAATGCAATTACAGGCAACAAATACTGTCAGTTGCTTTTCTTGAATTGACAATCTCATTTTGAAAAAAAAAGGTATGTCAATTCAAGTCTTACACAACTATAGTTTGTCAGTTATTCTTACAAGTAGAGAGTATTCCATTTAAAAGCAGCTAGTTCTGTTTCCAACTCAAGAAATCCCACGAGCACTTTCTCTTGAAATAACCATTATACTTTGATGACTTTCCATTTCATCACACAGAATATTAAAGGTTATGAAGTCCAAAGTCTAGATTTAATAAAACTATCAAATTTCCCTGCTTCATTTAGGAGATTATGCTGGGCTAGGTTCTTCAGAGAAGCAAAATCAGTGAGTCTTCTATGTGTTGTCTAGAAAAAAAGATTTATATCGAGATATAGCTGACATAGTTGGAGTAATAAGAAAGTCCAGCCTGGTTCATGTCAGGCTTCTCCTGATTCACAGAAGGAGTCCAGGATGCAGAGTACGCAGGCGGCACAGGCTGGTGGATGCAGAGATCTGAAGTTGGTGGAAAGAATCCACTGTGGGTCTTCTGTTAATGGCTCCTTAGATGGCAGACAATGCAACAGGAGATCAAGGAACCAGAGGTATAGCCAGCTCTAGCAGAAGGCAAAGGTGGAAGAGAATTCAACTCTGCTCCCTCTCTCCCTGACATACAAGGCTTATGACACCAATAGGTTTGTTTCCACCCCTACCGTTACCCAGGAGTATCAAGTTGTCATAATCCCTAATCATCCCAGACGATTATTTGACTGGGGGTGTGCAATGACTATAGATTTATCAATGTAAATGTCAGCATACTGAAAAGCAAGTAACATTATTAATATCATCATGTTTGTTGTTATAAAAATAGCTTTGGGACTGCAGCCCGCAGGTTTGGCAGTTCAACATCTAGCGGTGGCTCTCAGGAGCAGTGCTGGGTAGCTCCCACGACCACCAGAGGGCATTGATGCCCCCCCCCCAAAAATAGTTTTGCTTGCACAGATCCTCACTGACTCCCTTGAACCCATGAGCTGTACCTTGGCTTCTCACTGCTTTCAGAATTGAATCCAGATGTGATCCTTGAAGAGCAGTCCTAATCTGGCTGCATTTCTATTCTCTGGCTCTATCTTCTCTTGTTCCAGCCTTGTGGAAATGTATTGTTCTCCAAATACAAAATGCATTTTTATGCTCTTGAGGCTGTTTTTCAAGCAACATCGCAGGAATTCTCTTGCTAAACTACGTAAAATCCTGTTCCTTCTTCAGGACTCAGCCTAAATGCCGACCCACACGCAGCACAGTCCTGACAAGATTCCCATTCCCGAGTGCTCCCTCGATATTTGACATCCCTGTGACCTTCACACTTACTCCCTTTTGCTTTACTGTAAAGCCATGCATGTGCCTGTCGTGACATTGGATTACAAAGCTTCCCAGATAGAAACCAACCACCCAAAGAACATACTTAGAAGAGTGATTTCTTGAGGGAAGAGGGACAAATAAACTATCCTCTGAATTTAAGCTCCTTCATTCAAAAAATAAAAAGATTTAGAAAAGGATAATCCTGTATGATTCCTGGGAAGATTCTCAAAACTCAATGCCATGGAGTCACTGCTGACCCAGAGCAACCCCTGGGGGTTTCTGAGACTCTCACTGGTTCCAGGAGTAAAGAGACGTGTCTTTCTCGTGGGGAACGACGCGGGTTTTGAACTATCCACCTTGTGAATCACAGCCCAATTCATAAACACGGCGGCCATCAAGGCACACAGTAATGTGGGTTGGATAAACAGATGAAATCAACAGATTTTAAAAGTTATTATTATTATTATTATTAGTATTATTTGCTGCCATTGTATCAATTCCAACTCAGAATGAATAAGGAGACATTATAAAGTTTACGAGGGGAGTTAGCTTATTCTTTGAGATTCGAAAACATTGTTGGTTATCACTGAGTTGGCTCCAAGTTCTAG
The DNA here is from genome assembly GCA_004026705.1 of Nesogale talazaci. Classification (NCBI taxonomy): domain Eukaryota; kingdom Metazoa; phylum Chordata; class Mammalia; order Afrosoricida; family Tenrecidae; genus Nesogale; species Nesogale talazaci. The sequence continues at coordinate 9,790 of PVJH01027863.1, forward strand.
TGACTGTATATTTAACAGACCAAATGTTGCCTGGTCCCGGGACATCGTCATCATCACTGGTTTATATCACAACTATTGTGTCAATTCATCTGACTGAAGATTTTTCTCATTTTTACTGACCATCTTTCTCATCAAATATGATCTCTTTTTCTAGATAATGGAATTTCCTCCTGACATATAGAAAGCAAGCAGGAGTCCCTCCATTCTTTCTGCTAGAGGGCATTGTTGATTATGGGCTCACTATGAATCAGAATTGATTCAGTGGCAGTGAGTTGAAGACTTTTGAGTTGTTTATTAATAAATAACATTAGATTTTTTTTGCTGTTATTTTTGTTTTTTGTTTTTTTTGGGGGGGGCATCACTGCCCTCAGGTGGTGGGAGTAGGAGGCCCAGCCTTTGCTCCGTGTAGCTGGAATCGAACCTCCAACCCAGTGGGCCGCAGTCCCGCGCACAACCACTACGCCACCGGGGCTCAGCCCCCATTAGATGTTTTTTTAAAGATCATCTTATTGGGAGTTCTTAAAGTTTTTTTTCTTTTTAAAGTCATTTTACTGGAGGCTCATACAACTCATTACAATCCATACATCCATCCACTATAGCAAGCACATTTGTACATTGGTCGCCATCATCATTCTCAAAACATTTGTTTTCTACTTCAGCCCTTGGTATCAGCTCATTTTTCCCCTCCTTTCCTGTCCCCTGTCACAAATCCTTTATAATTTATAATTATTATTTTGTCATGCCTTATACAGTCCGACATCTCCCTTCACTCATTTTTCTGTTGTCCATCCCCAAGGAGGAGATTATATGTAGATCCTTGTGATCGGTTCCCCTTTCTACCCCACCTTCCTTCCACCCTCCCAGTATCTCCACTCTCACCACTGGTTCTGAGGGATTTATCTGTCCTGGATTCCCTGTGTTCCCAGCTCTTATCTGTACCAGTATACATCCTCTGGTATAGCCAGATTTGTAAGGTAGAACAAGGATCAAGATAGTTGGGGGAAGGAAGCATTAAAAAACTAGAGGAAATTTGTATGTTTCATTGGTGCTACACTGCACCCTGACTGGCTCATCTCCTCCCGAAGACCTTTCTGTAAGGGGATGTCCAGTTACCTACAGATGGGCTTTGGGTCTCCACTCTGCACTCCCCCTTATTCACAATAATATGAATTTTTGTTCTTTGATGCCTAATACCTGATCCCATCGACACCTTGTGATCACATAGGCTGATGTGCATGTATGAATTGTGATGAGTTTATTGGGGGGAGTATGATCCCCCAATAAAATGATAAATGTGGGCTTTGTTGCTTCTCTGCTAGATGGCCGCTTGTTTATCTTCAAGTCTTTTTTTTTTTGGGCGGGGGCATCACTGCTCTCCGGTGGTGGGAGTAGGAGGCCCAGCCCCACTGCTGGAATTGAACCTCCGTCCCAGTGGGCTGCAGTCCCGTGCACAACCACTACGCCACCGGGGCTCAGCCCTATCTTCAAGTCTTTAAGACCCCAGATGCTGTATCTTTTGAAAAAGCTGGGCACCGTCAACTTTTTCACCACATTTGCTTATGCACCAGCTTTGTCTTCAGTGATCGTGTCAGAAAGGTGAGCATGATGAAATGCCAGGTTAATAGAACAAAGTGTTCTTGCGCTGAGGGAGTGCTTGAGTAGAGGATCAATGTCCACCTGCTAACTTAATACTAAGCCTATAATATATGCACATAGATCTATTCCCCCATCATATATATATATATATTTACATATGTAAATGCTTGAATTTAGACCTCTATAAAATCACATTAGAATTCTAAAACCCTGCTAGTTGTTGTTAGAAGACGTGGCACAAATTCTTTATTTTAAAACAGAGCTACTCTTCGCTAGTCATTGGATTTTCTCACTCAATTTGGTTTCTTTTTTTTTTTTTTTTGTGGGCATCACTGCCTCTGGTGGTCGTGGGCGCTACCCAGCCGCCACTGGATTTGAACCGCCAAGCCCGTGGGCTGCAGTTCCGCACTCAACCACTTATGCCACCGGGGCTCAGCCCTCAGTTTGGTTTCATAAGGCTCTTTATGGCCTGCCAGAGGTCCAAGACATCCAACAGTAAGTGGAAAGATATTTTACTTTGCAAGTACAAAACTCTAAAATCAACAATAATATTTGAAACACTGATGGCATCCTTTACAACATGCCACCGCCACAGTATGACAAACTGATACATGAATGGTGCCGTTTCATGTTGAACTTGCTCTCTTGCTGGATAAATTAATTATGTACATATAATTTAAAATTTTAGATTAATTTAAAAAGGAAATATAATGCATCAACAAATATTTATAAAAATATGAGGGGTACCCCCCCAAAAAAAACAGATTTTTTTTCACCAAAGCTATGTATTAAATTTTTTGTTTGTTTGTTTTTGGCATCACTGCCCTCTGGTGATGGGAGTAGGAGGCCCAACCTTTGCTCCTGTGGAGCTGGAATTGAACCTCCATCCCAGTGGGCCACAGTCCCGCGCACAACCACTACGCCACCAGGGCTCAGCCCAATTTTTTAAAAATGTATGAAACAACCTTATCACTTTCAAAATACTCTCCATTACACTAAATACATTTGTCAAACCTGCAATTCCATTCTTGGAAACATTTTTCAAACTCATCTGTGTGGATGGCTGACAGCACCTTCCTCATTTTCCCCCCTTTGCCTCCTCTACGTGGCCAAATAACTATCCTTTCATGTCACTCTGCTTTCAGGGAAACAAAAAGAAGTCACACAAAATGAGTCAGATGCGTGAGGGAAAAGAGGCATGCTATTTTTTTTGCCAAAAGCTGTGCACTGAGATGACTGCGTGAGCAGGTTCATTGTCGTGGTGACAAAACCAGTCCCATCTGTCATAAATCAGGCCTTTTCTGTTTCATACTCTTACACAATCTTTCCATAACCTCTAAATAGAAAGCTTGATTAGCAGTCTGAGCTGGTGGAACGAACTTCAAATGCACGACGAGTCGACATTTTCATCTGTTTGGAAAGTTGACAGTCCAAAATGAGACTTGTCATCAGTCAATATTTCATTTTTTTGGAAACAAGAAAACCACTCATACACTTGAGTATTTCTCATAGTACTGTCCTTGAAAGTTCTGTTCAACATCACAACAGTTTCTGTGGCATTTTTCCTGAGCAGGAAACAAAATTTCATAGTAGTACACTGTTCTCTTAAATTGGCCATCACAAGAAACAAGGTTTGGGCAAAACTGCATTTACAAAAAAATTCACTGTGACCAGAGAGAACCTTCCCATGCGACACCTCTGAGTGCACTAACTCAGAGCAAGTTCCTTGATGATCACCTAGTGAGAAATGTGTACTATGAAAGCTTTGCCCATCGGATCTTCTATTGTTGTTTATTTTTTGTATCCCCTTGTATATCTATGTACTCATTTATAATTCTGTCCACATTATAAATTCCAAGACAGAATTTTCAGGGTTAGGGGAATATATATGTTCAAGGCTTTAGATACTACTCCAATACTTTTGGGGCAGTGGTAGACTAATTCATTCTCTTCTAAGCTAAGGACTTGTCTCACACATCTTCTCTTCAGGAAAAGTTTTTACAAATCCAAACACATTCTGACAAAAAGTTGGGGGGGGGGGTTGGTTTTTTTGTTTTGCTTCCTAGGTTTATCCTCTGCCTTTTATTGAAAACTGGGGAGGTTATAGTGTCAAACAAGAAGTCTCGACCAATTATTCTGGCTCTACTGTAGCCTAGCTTTTGTTTTTGCATATATCTTTCTTTTTCTACCCTTAATTTAGTACCCTTATAGGAAATGACTTAGATAAGACAAATATATTCAACATTTTTTTACCACCACGGGCCCCCTGCTATGTTTTCATCTACTAAATAAATTACATTCACTAAGGTAATTTATTCTACTTGACCAACTGACTGGGACATCTATATTTGTACCCATTCCAAAGAAAGGTGACCCAACAGAATGTGGAAATTATAGAGCAACATAGTTAATATCACATATAAGTAAAATCTTGCTAAAGACCATTCAACAATGGTTGCAGCAGTACATTGACAAAGAGGTGCTGGGAATTCAGGCAAGATTCAGAAGACTACATGAAATAGAGGTAATCTTGCTGATGTCAGAGCAACCAATCTTGGCTGAATATATAGAATACAGGGAAAAAAAAGATAATTTATTTTGCTTTCAATCAGTAAAAGAAATGAAGTCTTGATACATATTATAACATTCATTATTTAGTTAAAGACATGCTGATTAACTAAAGACATGTTCAGTGAACTAAGTCAAACTCAAAAAATAGGGTCTGATTAAGGAATGTGAGAACCCATGGTTCCCCATCTGCTTCCTCACATTTGAATGGGATATGAAAGTGCATATCTGTGTGTATGTATGTGCTTTTTATCTATCCTTGATGTAACTTCTTTTTACATGTGACTATAATATTAGCAATTGAACACAAAACTGGCATATGTCATTTAATCAGGATGAGATGAACTGGGTTATTAAATTGTTAGTAGATATGGGGTATAAAGATTTTTACTACAGGCCACCATTCCTATAAAAAGATCATTCCACATATTCTACATCAATGAATATGAGTCAATGGATCTAGTTGTCTCTTCAGTTAATATATAATTCTGTTGATCTCCCATAACAAAAAACTAATTTTCACTCATTTTGCTTTAATAGGTTCAAATTTTAGTATTAATTCTGATTTTACATTAAATGCTATAATTAAAAGTCAACAAATGAAAAGACATAATAAAAGAAATTTTAAATGCCAGCAAACAAATACTACAGAAAATTATATAATATTTTTAGATTTTTTTCATCTCCCTCAAATGACACAATCAAGAGAAATGGCTGTGCATTCATTGTCAAAAGTACAATACTGTTTGGATAGGAAAATACCTATCTCCTTTTAAAGAAAACACAGTCACTACAATTATTATTCAAATTTTTCCTATATACTTGAGTATAAACCGAGCTTTTCAGCACATTCTTAATGCAGTTCTTTGTGGTTAAATTAGGTGCCTTTGCTGATTTTCGGATTGGCTTATACTTGAGTATATACAATATACACCAACCACTGAAGCTAATGAGACAGAAATTGAAGAATTCTATAATGTCTTCTGTTGGAAGTTAATCAGACAATCAAGATGCATGGATATTGAAGATTGAAGCACAAAAGTTGGTAGCAAAAGGTCACTTAAAACACAAGAAAGAAAGAAATGATCAAAATGTACATGTCAGAAGATACTAAAAACTTGCTCTTAGTCATAGAGTGGCTGCAGCAAATGAAAGAAATAATGACATCAAAGAGCTTATGGAAGTTACATCATTTATTGTCAATTTGAGCCTGAAGCATGAAGGGGTGGGTTGTAGCCTGTCAATTAAGTCACAGCTCGATGACCTCATTTGGAGGCGCTAAGCAGATAGAGGTGGAGGTGGGACACACACTCACTCCCTGTGAGACATTACCGGTCACAAACCTGATGGGGCCGGAGCCCTGGAGCTGGAGGAGCCATGTGGAAACCCCTGTCAGCACCGAGATGCTTCTACTGCCACTGGATCCATAAGATTTTCCACCCACTGGCCTGTGATCTTCTTGCATTCAGTATTATTGCATGGCTGCTTGAATCTAAGGAGGAATTTATGGACTAGTATTGGACATATGGGCTAATATTGGACTTATGGATTTGATCTGGACTGGGCTGAAATGTTTTCTCAATATTCAATTGCTCTTGTATATAAAGCATATATGTTTATATATTCCACTATATATATATATGAGTGTCTATGAATTTGTTTTTCTAGTCTACTCAGATGAACACAGAGCTAAACAGAAACTTTCAAAGTGAAGCTCAAGAAGACCAAGTAAAGTACAATAATTAAACGTGCAAAAATCTAAAAGCAGAAAACCGAAATAAAGTTAGAAAACCGAAAGGGAAGAACATGCTCAACATATCTTAAAGTGAAAAACCTCAAAAAAATGCTCAAGCCTGGAGTTGAACTATTAAAATACTCTATGGACAAAATATGGAATGATGGCTGAGCCCTGGTGGCCTAGTGGTTGTGTACGGGACTGCGGCCCACAGGGTTGACAGTTCAAATCCAGGAACAAGACTGGGCTTCCTATTCCCACCAGGGCAGTGATGCCACAAAAAGCAAACAAACAAAAAATATGGAATGATGCAGGATCAAAAGAAAATGGAAGAAAAAGTTACAGTTTTATTTTCTTTGCATTGAGGATTCTACACTCAATGCAAAGAAAACAAAAATCCTCACAACTCAGCCAACAGGTAATATCATGATAAATGAAAACAAAATGAAACTGCCAAGGATTTCATCTTGCTTGGATCCACAATCAATGCTCATGGGATCAGCAGTCAAGAGATAAAAAGATGCATTCACTGCATTAAATAGATCTGCTGCACAAAATCTCATTAAAGTGTCGAAAGTAAGGATGTTGCTTTGAGACTAAGGTTTGCCTGACCCAAGACATGATATTTTCTATCACTTCATATGCATGTGAAAATTGGACATTGAATAAGGAAGACAGTAGGGGTGGGGGTGGGGATCAATACGTTTGAACTATGCTGTTAATTAAGAATATTGAAAGTACCATAGGCTGCCAAAATAGCAAACAGATCTATGTTGGAAGTATAGCCAGAATGCTCCTTAGAGGCAGGATAGAATGTGGGATATAAAAAGACTTTTCCCTGGCTTTGTCTCTTCCCAAAATATGCCAGCACATGGTGGGAGGTGAGATGCTTAGAGATGTTCTTCCTGGAGGCATTCAGCCATCAGACTACTCTCTGGTCCACAATAGATGGGACTGGCACCCTACTGATAAGAATCGTAATTGTTCCCATGGAGAGGCAGAGAAGTGGTCAAACCTGCTCAGTGACATCCAAATTTAGGCTGCCTTCCTGAATCTAGGATCCATCCGTCTTGTCACATGTGTTCCCCCAATCCCTCCTTTTCCTATAGCACACCTAGATTATCACCTTCCCATTACTGTATTACCTATAGTACAACCTCTTCCTGTGACATATGTCTTTATCTGTAAACAGGGGATTTGCAGGCCTCCAAAAGAAATACATGCCAGGCTGAGCCCCAGTTGCGCAAGTGGTTGATACAGGATTGTGGCCCACGGGCTTGGCGGTTCAAATGCAGCAGCTGCTCTCAGGAGCAGCACTGGGTAACGCCCACGACCACCAGAGGCAGTGATGGCCCCCCCAAAAAAGATATATTTGCCTTGGCTAGAAATAAACCGCTCTCTCTTGTCCCTGCGATTCCCACCCTCCACATCCTCACATAGACCATCAAGTGGGGCCGAGGTGAGCACGCTACCATGAAATGTGCCTGACTCCTTCTTTTCATCCTCTCTCCCATCTCTGTGCTTCTCGATGACTTTCCTGTCATCTTTACATATTACCGCTGTACCATTGCACCTGCCGGGTCTGTGATGATGTTAGGGGCTGGCTCCCCTGACAGTAGAGAAATTTCATTTCACATACTTTGGACATGTTCTCAGGAGAGACCAATGCTTGGAGAGAGGCATTCAGCTTGGTAAAGCGGAGGCAGAGTGAAAAGGAGGAAGACCCTGGGTGAGATGGATGATGAGTGTCTGCACATAGGAACAATTGCCAGGCTAGCACAGCACCAGGCAACATTTCATCCTGTTGTATTTTGTCTGTCGGAGCCAACTGATGGCACCCAAAAGCAACAAAAACAACAATGTGCTATCATTAAATTTTGTTTTCTTTCCATTCTTTGCTTTACAAGTTCTTCAATGAGTTTGTTTCAATTCAGCTTCTGAACATTATCTACCACCATCCCTGATAATAATTAAACCATATACCAAGGGCTCAAGTAGAAAAGATTTGGAAATGAAGGTGGCAACATGTGTACAATGATACAAATGATGTATTGAATGTTATCAGAGCTGTAAGAGCCCCCAATAAAATCATTGAAAAAAGAATAATTAAACCAGTAATAAGAGCAATTAATTCTATGTTTCTTAAATAATTCTTCTATAATGAACATTTTAAATTTCTTAAAGATGAAAATGAGTCTTCTGGTATGCATTTTGTGATAATCAAAATTAAAAATATTGCAAATTGCCACATTTAGAAATACCCATTGAATTGTATCTACTAGTATGCACTTATTATCTGAATAAGGAAAACTGAAGAAAAACTAATGTATTTGAATTGCCGTGCTGGAGAAGAATATTGAAAACACCATGGATTTCTAAAAAGATAAACAAATCTATTTTCGAAGAAGTATGGCCAGAGTACTCACTCCCTGGGGGAAAGGATGGCAGCCTTCCTCTTACATACTTTGAACGTATTGTCAAGAGAAACCTGTCCTTGAAGAAGGACCTCATGCTGGTAAAGTGGAAGGGCAGCAAAAAAAAAAAAAAGAAGGCCCTAAAAGGTATGGGATGACCCTGTGGCTGCAACAACAACGGGCTCAGGAAGAGGGGCAATCGTGAGGGTGTCGCCACGCCAGGCAATGCTTCTTTCTGCTGTGCACAGGGTGAGCTCTGCGTTGGGACCTTCCTGACAGCACCTAACAACAATGTCATCATGCACACATACATGAGTGAAACTTGTCCTTCCTGCATCTATCAACTTCGTCTTCAAGTGAGCATGAAATTGTTGCACTACTCCATAAATGTTTGCATTTAAGTCATTTAAGAATAAGTCTGCACGAATGTCTTGGACCATCTCGAATCTGTCACTTTGTCATACAAAGTGGCTTGCACTTTTCTGTGACGCAGGAAGTTATACCACGGGTATTTCAAACCCACAGGTGTTGGCAGGACTTCCAGACTAAGACAAACTATGAAGAAGGAGTGGGCAATTCCCTGAAAATATGGGCCGGCAAAAACTTTATGAACAACAGTAGAAAACCATTGGAGATAGTCATGGAAGATGAGCCCTTCAGGTTAGAAGGAACTCAAAGATGAGTGGGGAACAGATGCCACCACAAAACAAAAGTTAACTTGGATGACATGGATGAAGCAAAGTTTTCAGGACCTTTGTTTTCTGATGAAGCATGAGTTAACATGAGAAGAAACACCTTTCATTGATCACCAGAATGCAAAATGTACAAGTATGCATCTAGGAGAATTAAAAGTTATCAAAAATAGGGCTGAGCCCCGGTGGCGTAGTGGTTGGGTGCGGGACTGCGGCCCACTGGGACGGAGGTTCAATTCCAGCTCCACGGAGCAAAGGCTGGGCCTCCTACTCCCACCACCCGGGCAGTGGTGCCTTAAAAAAAAAAAAAGTTATCAAAAATAAACTGGAATGCATAAAGATAAATAGCACAAAAAGAAAAAATATTGTAGATCAATAGCCAAGACATTAGTGAGCTGAAAAGGACTATTAGACATTTTGAATTGGATAATCATATGCTCTACCATGCCTGGAAAAACAAATTAAAGAGAAAAGGTACCAGAGTAATTGTTAAAAAGAACATTTCAAAATAATAATAAAAAAAGAACATTTCAAGCTTTATCCTAATGTACACAGCTGTCAGTAATAGGAAAATATCCATATACCTATAAGAAAGACTTAATGGTATTGTTAGGGAAGTGCTGGGCCACTAATTACAAGGTTGGTAGATTAAATTCACGAGTCAATTGGAGGGAGAAAGATGAAGCTATCTGCTCCTGTAAATATTTACAATCTTGGAAACCTGGTATAGGTCACTGTGAATTGAATACACTGAATGGCAGTGGATTAGGAAGACTAATTAATACAATTATTGTTCAAATTTATACACTGACCACTAATGACAACAATGTAGAAATTGCAGTTTTTATAAACTTTTGTACTCTGCAATTGACATAAAATGCTATAGAATATCATCAATAATTACTGATAATTAGAATGTGAAAGTTAGAAATAATAGAGAAGGGTCAGCAGTTGGAAAATAGGACCCAGGTAATAAAAATGACACCAGAGATCGTTTAATAGAATTTTGCAAAATGGATGACATATCCATTGTAAATACCCCTTTTCAACAACATAAATATCAAATGCATATATGGACCTCACTGAATGGAAAATACAGGAATCAAATTGGCTCCGCTTGTGGAAAGAGATCATGGAGAAACTCATGCAGACAATTGGACATCCCCTTACAGAAGGGTCACAAGGAAGAGAGGAGCCAGTCAGGGTGCAGTACAGCACTGATGAGTCATACACCTTCCCTCTAGTTCTCTAATGCTTCCTCTCCACACACACCCCCCTCCCCCCACTATCCTGATCTCAGTTCTACCTTGCCAATTGGATAAGTTCATGATATTCAAAATGCTACAGATAAGAGCCCAAAACATGGAATCCAGGACAGATAAACCCGTCAGGGCCAACAATGAGAATAGAGATACCAGAAAGATAAGGGGAAGGGGGGGAAGAAAGGGGGAATTATGACAAGGATCAACATATAACTCCCTCCCAGGTGGATGAGCAACAGAAAAATGGGTGAAGGGTGACAGTGGACTAAGTAAGATATGAAAATAATAATCTATAATTTTATGAAGTGTTCATGAGGGAGGGAGGGGAAAGTGAAGAGCTGATATTAAGGGTTCAAGTATAAAGAAAATTCTTTGAAAATGATGATGGCAAGATATGTACCTATGTGCTTGACACAATGGATTGTGATAAGAGATGTAAGAGCTCCCAATAAAAGTATTTTTTTTTTAATTTAGGCATCATTGCCCTCAGGTGGTGGGAGGAGGAGGCCCAGCCTTTGCTCCTGGGAGCTGGAATTGAACCTCCAACCCAGTGGGCCGCAGTCTGGCGCACAACCACTGTGCCACCGGGGCTCAGCCCCCCAATAAAAGTATTTTTTAAAAAAAGGAAAGAGAATGCCACCTATTTCTAAGTTTGGGGCATAGGAGTTAAGAGTTCCCGGGCTGAGCCCCGGTGGCGTAGTGGTTGTGCACCGGACTGCGGCCCACTGGGACGGAGGTTCAATTCCAGCAGTGGGGCTGGGCCTCCAATTCCCACCACCGGAGAGCAGTGATGCCCCCCCCACCAAAAAAAAAGAGTTCCTGTACAAAACTCTAATACATCACATTCCAAACTTGAATATTTCAGATAAATAGATTTGAGTTTAAAAAATTAAAGATAAGAAAGATTAGAAAATGTAATTTGCCACATCCACAAGAAAACAAATAAGAAACAGATCACCATATTGATAAGAGGCAGAAAAGGCTTTTTTTTTTTTTTTTTGGCATCACTGCTCTCCGGTGGTGAGAATAGGAGGCCTAGCCCCACTGCTGGAATTGAACCTCTGTCCCAGTGGGCCGCAGTCCCGCGCACAACCACTACACCACCGGGGCTCAGCCCAGAAAAGGCATTTTTGACAGCATTTAACAACTAGAAAAAAACACACAACAGGGCTGAGCCCCGGATGGAGGTTCAATTCCAGCAGCAGCTCCACAGGAGCAAAAGCTGGACCTCCTACTCCCACCACCACAGGGCAGTGATGCCCTCCCAAAACAAACAAAACAAAAAACCCACACACAACAAAGTAGGAGTAGAAGGAAAATTATAAAGATGATATATGAAAAATCAATGCCCAAGATCATGCTCAATAGGGAAAAATGGAAAATATTTTCCTTGAGAACCAGACAAGGATGCCCTCGAACACTACTTGTTGCACTACTTCTATTCAACATTATTCTGGAAGTCTTAGCCACAACTATTAGTCAACAAAAATAAATGAAGGGCCAGAGGGTGATTTATAATGTTTTCTACAATAAAATAATAATAAAATGAACCAGACATATATATCTGTGAATGGATTTGGGGATCACACTTAATTCTAGCCCCAATCAAAGAGCAATTAATTCTTATGACAGGACCCTGCTTGATGCTTGCTCTCCTGAAGAGATCATTAAAGATATGGTGCTACAGAAAAGTGTGAGGAATAAACCAGATGGTGCTGGCTATCAGGAAAAAATAATGTCTGAGGGCTGAGCCCCGGTGGCGTAGTGGTTGTGCGCGGGACTGCGGCCCACTGGGACGGAGGTTCAATTCCAGCAGTGGGGCTGGGCCTCCTACTCCCACCACCGGAGAGCAGTGATGCCCCCCAAAAAATAAAAAAAATAATGTCTGGCATCTTAAAGACTTTTCTGAAAACAAGTAGCCATCTAAGTGAGACATCAACTAAGTCCACATGAAAGAGGCACATCCGTTTGTGTTATCCAAGGATTGTAAAGGATTATCCAAGTAAAAAAAAACAAAACACTCAAATATGTAGGAGGAAATGGCAGAGCTTAAATTGTGAGCTCTGGATTTGCAGAGATGTAAGAGCTAAAGTGGAAGCCTAAAATTCATTTGCAGGGTCCCCAGTGGATTAAGTCTCTGGAGAATTCCCTCTGCTCATAGTCAAAGGATATGAATAGTCTTGCTATCAGGCAGAGAGTATTGTAAAGTCAGTGAAAGGAAATGTAGTTAGGTTAATGTGGGAAACTAACACTGAGGGAAATATGACCAGGACTATATCCCCCAACTTAGAGGGAATCTGGAAAGCTGAATTAGAGATAAAGTCCCGGCACATTATCCTGCTTTAAATGTCATTCCCCCAGATTCTCCTCTAACAGCTATGCTGCCTTAAAGTGAGCACACGGTTGATTCTGTCTCCCTATAGTAGCAGACATTCTTTGATTATCTCCTCCCGATGCGGCACCCATCACCCCTCATGCCTTCCCCCAATGCCGGTACTGGGTTTCCTCACCTGTGAGCTCAGGGACTTTCCTGTGATTATCACCCACCTTGTGATGTACATAACTCCTGAATATGCATGATTAATGGCTACCTATAAAAGCCCCCAAACGGGCTGAGCCCCGGTGGTGTAGTGGCTGTTCGCGGGACTGCGACCCACTGGGATGGAGGTTCGATTCCAGTTCCATGGAGCAAAGGCTGGGCCTCCTACTCCCACCACCTGAGGGCAGTGATGCCAAAAAAATAAAAATAAAAGCCCCCAAACAGTAAAGATGCCCTCCCTCCCCACTTTCTTCTCCCACCTCTACATGGACCAAAAAGAGGTGCTGAAGTGAGCATGCTACCATGAACTGAGTCTGACTCCTATATTTTTTCTTCTATTCTCTATGACTTTACTATGATATTTACATGTTATCGCCATACAATTGCACCTACGGACCCTCACAATTGTTAGAGGCTGGTTTATTCTAATAGGTTAAAATTTATTTGCCCGCACCTGGACTCATTTTATGGTTGCTTCTGTTTTTATTATTTTCTACTTTCTCTTTGAGGTTTTTCTATATTTTTTCTATTTATTGGTGTTGCTATTTTTATTTGGCTTTTGTTTCCTTACTTTATATGATTGTGCTTTGTTTTATATGCTTTTTGCATATGAATTCTAGGCTAAGTAGTTAACTGCAAAGGGCATTTCAGGAGAGGCTGGGGTTAATAGAGAGTGAACATCAATGATTATGGGAAGAAAATATTACAGAATTGAGTGTGGTGGTGATTGAACAACTCTTAATATATTGAATAATTGGGCTGAGCCCCGGTGGCGTAGTGGTTGTGCGCGGGACTGCGGCCCATTGGGACGGAGGTTCAATTCCAGCAGTGGGGCTGGGCCTCCTACTCCCACCACCGGAGAGCAGTGATGCCAAAAATATATATATATATATTGAATAATTAAGCTGCGTGATATGTGAAGTGTGTGCCAATTAGACTATTAAAAACAAAGAAGTAAAGGGAATACAACTGGTCAAAGAAGAAGTGAAACTCCCACTAAAGACTCCACAAAAATATTGTTGGAAAAAATTGAGGAATATAGTAAAGTAGCAAGATACATGACTTAGAAGCTGAAATTCATTGGCTTCCTGTATATGAGTAAAGAAAGCTCAGGAGAAAACAGTGCCATTTGGGCTGAGGGCGTAGTGGTTGTGCGTGGGACTGCGGCCCACTGGGAAGGAGGCTCAATTCCAGCAGTGGGGCTGGGCCTCCTACTCCCACCACTGAAGAGCAGTGATGCCCCCAAAAAACAAAACAAAGAAAACAGTGCCATTTAAAATATCCACCCAAAATAGTAAGCACTTAGACAAACACCTAACCAAAGAAATAAAAGGCCTGAAAACTCCAAGGAAAAATCGAGAACACTACTATAAGAAACCTACACACACACACGCACACACACACACACACACACACACGAAACCTACACAAATGGGAAAATATCCCATGTTCATGGGTAAGAAAACGCAATTATGTGAAAATATCAATACTATCCAAAGCAACCTGTGAATACTGCACAAGCCCAGTCCAAAGCCCACTTCATTTTTTAAAAGAAAAGGAAAAATTAACTACCAAATTCAAGTAGAGAGGGATAAGGTCTAGGGTATGCAAATAACTCTGTAAGAATAAGAACAAGGCTGAGCCCCAGTGGCGTACTGTTTGTGCACGGGACTGCGGCCCACTGAGTTGGAGGTTCAAATCCAGCAGCAAGGCTGGGCCTCCTACTCCCACCACCACAGGGCAGTGAGCTCCCCCCCCAAAAAAAAAAAAAAAGAAAGAAAAGAATAAGAACAAAGGCTGAGCCCTGGTGGCACGGTAGTTGTGTGCATGACTGCGGCCCACAGGGTCAATGGTTCAAATCCAGCAGTATCTCTCCAGGAGCAAGGCTGGGCTTCCTACTCCCACCAGGACATTGATGCAAAAAAAATAAAAAAAGAAAAAGAAAAAAGAATAAGAAGGATAAGGATTAATTTTTAAAATCTACAGAATTTAAAACATCTCAACAGGAAAACCAACAAGTAATCCTTTAAAAAGTGGACAAATGACATGTATAGTCAATTCTCGAGAAATGCTCCCCACTACCTGACTTCAAAACCTATTACATAGTCACAGTAGTTTTTTGTTTTTTGTTTTTTGTTTTTTAGGCATCACTGCCCTGGTGGTGGGTAGGAGGCCCAGCCTTTGCTCCTGGGAGCCAGAATCGAACCTCCATGCCAGTGGGCCGCAGTCCCGCGCACAACCACACAGTAGTTTTTTTAAAAAAAAACCTGGTACTGGTACAATGATAGAGATATAGACCAATGGACCAAAATAAAAAACCCAGAAATAACTCAATCCACCTACAGGTGTCAATCTTTGACAAGAAGCCAAGAATATTAAAAGGGAAAGACAGCCTCTTCAACAAATAGCCCTGATAAAATTGGATCTCTGTGTGCAAAAGAATGAAACAGGATCCACACCATGCCCTAGGCACCAAAACAGACTCAAGGAGCAAAAATGTAAAGGCAAACCTCAGAGTTAAATGTGTCATCAATGAGAAAATAGGAACAAGTGTGAGGGCCCTATTGCAGAGGATACACACACTATCAAATATAATAAAGGAGGCACGCACTATTAAGCATAACAAAAGAAATGCACAGAACATAGTAGAAGACAAAACATATGACTGACTGGGACCTACTAAATATAGATACTACGCGCATAGAAAGACTTCTTCGAAAGAGTCAAAAAGGAGGCAGTAGATTGGGGGGAAATCTTGGCAGTGACATAATGGGTCAGGAACCAATTTCTAAAATCTATAAAATTCTGCAGCATTTCAGTAAGATAAAAGCAACAAATAATCAATTTCAAAGGTGGGCAAAAAAACATGTCTGGACAATTCACCAAAAATGACATTTAGATGGCTAACAACCACTTGAAAAAAATGCTTATAATGCTTAGTCATCCAAGAAATACAAATTAAAATAGCAATGAGCTATCACCTTACATTGACAAGAGCCCAATTAAAACAAACCAGACCAATGAATGCAGGAGAGCGTGTGGACAGATTGGAATTCCAACACACTCCTGCTTGGCTTGTGAACATGTACAACCATTGTGGGAAGCAATATGGCACTACCTAAAACCTGGAAATAGAAATCTCATACGAACCATCTAGCAATAATTCTGCTAAGTATATACCACCCCCACCTCCCTCCATGTTCACCACAGCACAACTCACAATATCAAGTATCTGGAAACAGCCCAAATGTCCATCAGTAGAAAAAGGGATAGACAAACTCTGGTACATACACACAATGGAATATTATGCATACCTGAAAAACAGGGATCTTCCACTTGTCTGACAGTTTGTCTTACTGTGGTGGCTCATGTGTGCTGTGATACTAGAAGCTATGACACTGGTATTTCAAAGGCCAGCAGGGTCACCCAGAGTGAACAGGTTTCAGGAGAGCTTCCAGACTAAAAGCATAGTGAGCTTGGCTCCCCACTTTAGAGGAAGAAGCAGCTGAAAACCTAATTTCAAAGCCTAGTTTCAAAGCATTGTCAGATCCTGAACCTAAACAAAGTATGTAGAACATTGACTGGCAGATGGCCCTTCAAGTTTGAGGGCACTTCAAATGTGACTGAAGAGGAGATAATTTCTTGGAGGGGAAGCCATCAAGCCTGTGGGAATAGAACCTTCAAGAACTTCGTTTGCGGATGGGGTACAACTCAAGGTACGAAGAAACAGCGGGAAAAAATCTAATAATCAAAACTTGGAATGTGCAAAATATTGAATTTAGAAAAATTGGAAAGGCTGAGCCCCGGTGGCGTAAGTGACTGAGTGCAGGACTGAGGCCCGCGGGCTTGGCGGTTCAAATCCAGCGGTGGCTCTCAGGAGCAGCGCTGGGTAGCTTCCACCACCACCAGAGGGCAGTGATGCCAAAAAGAAAAAAAAGAAATTGGAAGTCAACAGAAGTTAAATGGAACTCATATATAATGATATCCTAGATGTTAGTGCATTGGAAAGGACTAATATTTGCCATTTTAAATTAGAAAATCATATGACTAACTATGCCAGCAGGACTGAGCCTCGGTGGTGTAGTGGTTGTGCGCGGGACTGTGGCCCACTAGGACAGAGGTTCAATTCCAGCAGTGCGGCTGGACCTCCTACTCCCACCACCGGAGAGCAGTGACACCGGAGAGCAGTGATGCCCCCCCCAAAAAAAACAAAAAACAAAAAACTATGCCAGCAATAATACAATCAAAAGAATTGATATCATTCATTGTCAAAAAGATCTTGTCAAATATATCATGAAGTACAATGCTATCTGTGATATGATTATATCTATCTGCCTTCAAAGAAATCCAATCAATACAACTATTATTCAAATTGACGCACCAACCACAAAAGCTTGTGAAGGTGAAATTGAAAAACTCTACCAATGACTTGCAATGATGCCATCAAGATGCATTGATAGTTATTGGTGATTGGAATACAAAAGGTGGCAACAAAGAGAATGGAACAGTAGTTGGAAAACATGGAGTTGGTGGTAGAAATGAAGCTGGAAATCACATGATAGAATTTTGCAAAACCAATGACTTGCTCATAGCAAATACCATTTTTCAGCAACTCAAAAGGAGACTATACACGTGAACTTCCCCAGATGAAAGCACAGAAACCATATTGAATACATCTGCGGGCAGCCACAATGGAGAAGCTTAAAATCAAGCAGCTAAGACCAGACCAGGGGCTGACAGTGGAACAGATCATCAACGTAAGTTCAGAATAAAGCTGAAGAAATAGAAAACAAAACCACCGAGTCAAAATATGATTTTGAGTCTATCCCACATGAATTTTGAGAATAGAGTCAATGCATTGAACATAAATGACAGAAAACCCAATGAACTTTGGGAGAGCATTAAGACAATCACTCAGGGCTGAGCCCCGGTGGCGTAGTGGTTGTGCGCGGGACTGCGGCCCACTGGGACGGAGGTTCAATTCCAGCAGTGGGGCTGGGCCTCCTACTCCCACCACCAGAGAGCAGTAATGCCAAAAAAAACCCCGAAAAAAAACCAAACAAACAAAAAAAGACAATCACTCATGAAGAAAGCAAAAGGTCATTAAAAAGATTTTTTTTTTGGTTTTTTGGGTATCACTGCCCTCTGGTGGTGGGAGTAGGAGGCCCAGCCTTTGCTCCTGTGGAGCTGGAATTGAACCTCCATCCCAGTGGGCCGCAGTCCCGTGCACAACCACTACGCCACCGGGGCTCAGCCCCAAAAAGATTTTTAAAAGAAAGAAAAGATCAGGTGGATGCCAGAAGAGATTCTGAAATTTACTCTCGATTACAGAGTAGCTAAAACAAATGGAAGAAAGGATGAAATCAAAGGGCTGAATAGAAAAGGCA
>PVJH01027864.1:0-28051 GCA_004026705.1 Nesogale talazaci
GGGGGGGGGGGGGACATATATTACTGTGGGCACACATCCCCAAGGTGCCCACTGAGGACATGTGGGAGTGTGAGCAAGAGTGGTGACGAAAGCAGATGGTGCCCAGCTATCAAAAGAAATAGCATCTGGGGTCTTAAAGACTTGAGCATAAACAAGCAGCCATCTAGCTCAGGATCAACAAAACCCACCATAAAATAGCTCACTTGCCTGTGTGATCATGAGGTGCTGAATCAATCAGGTATCAAAGAACAAAAATCAAAATCAATGGACCAACTGACTCCCGATATCGCTGAAGACAAATGGATACAGAGGCAAACAGAGTAGAAGAAATGATGGTGCCCAGCTACCAAATGATTGAATTCCTGGAATCTCAAAGACTTGAAGATAATGGAGTCGCCATTCAGTGCAGAAATAGCAAAGCCCACGTGAAAGAAGCACACCAACATGTATGATCAAGAGGGGCCGAAGGGAGCAGATATCGAGCACCAAAGAACAAGAATCACATCACTACAAAGGAGGGGGAGAGCAGGGTGGGGATCTAAGGCCCACTGGTGGGTAATTGGTCACCCCTTTACAAGGGAGCCACTGGAGGAGACAGACCACTCAAGGTACAGCCGGGCAGTGATGATGCATACAAGTTTCCTCTAGTTCCTGAAGCCTTCCTCCCACCCCCCAACCATCATGGTCCCAACTCTACTTTACAAGTCCAGATGGACTGAGGACGGTACACTAGTAGAGAGGGGAGCTGGAGATATGGGGAACCCAGGACAGATGAGCCCCTTCTGGCCAATGGTTAGATTGAAGCTGCTAGAAGGGTGGAGAGAAGGTGGGGTAGAGAGACGGAACCAATGGCAAGGATATGCACATAAGCTCCTATTTGAAGGAAGGGCAGCAAAGGAGTGGGTTGGGGTAGAGGTCAGGCAATGTAAGATATGATGTAAGATATCAATAACAATGTATCAAGCATTGAGGGTTGGTGGGGAGGAGAGAGCAGGGGGAAAGGGGAAGGGGTGGAAAAGCTGATACTGGGACTCAAGGGAAAAGGTGGACGATTAGAGAACGATAATAGAAGTGGACAGGTGAGGGTGCTTGACACAGTATATTTATTTATGTATTGTGAAAAATGATGTATGAGTCCCCAATAAAATTATTTTAAAGAAATAAAAAATTTAAATTTTTTTAAAAAATAAAAAAAGAAACAAACAAAAAAAAAAGCAAAGGTAAAGAACATTTTTTTAAATGAGGTATTTAACTTATGTAGGAACCTACAATGGAGTCAGAAAAAAATCCCTTCCGGGACTAGATGTTTTTATGATTCTTTTTTACCCTTATGTATACCCATGGCTCTAAAATGACATCCTTATAGAGCGATCCTTTCTAATGTCTTCAAGAAAGGGCAGAGAGCTTCTCTGAAACACTTATCTCCAAAATCATACTATTTTTATAATGACTTTTACTTGCAGTCAGATGCCTTAAGTCCTAGGCACCTCGATATCATATAAACAATAACTCTGGTTTATTCAACTAGTCATATGAAAACTATATGTCAGACATTACACAAGTACCAGAAACACAGTTGTACACAAAATATCCTTCTTGACCTGAAACACTTTACATTCCTGTAATGGACAGAAGCAGATAAGCCAACAGGTAGACAAAGTAGTCCTTGTATAGTCTGATGAATGACATCTTGGGAGCAATGGAAAAAAAAGACCTACACCAGACATTCCAGGTTAACTCAAACTTTAGGGAGAAAGTAATATGTGGATCTTGAGCTCATATCTAATCATAAACCTTAATCTAAGCACAATTAGTTCTTATGATGTGGTCTTACTCAATACTCATCCTTACTAAAGATATGGGCTCTATAGGCAAAGTGTGGTGAAGAAATCATACAGTGTATAGCTATTAAGCAAGAATGTTATATGGAGTCTTAAAGGCTTATCTTAAAATTGGTGGTCAACTAAATGAGGTGTCAACTAAGTCTATGTGAGAATCAACTTGTGTGAATCAAAGATTGTAAACAATTTTTATGGATCTTAAATTCTGACCACCTGGCTTACAGAAAGCTATTGAGGCCTGGTGATATCGACTTCATGGAAGTGAGTTTGGTTTCCTGGTTTAATGAAATCCATTTTGAGTCCCCATATTGATTAAGTCTTTGATAACCAGGGAATAGCCTTGAAGTCAGCTAGAAGGTATTGGAAAGTATATTAATGCAAATGTGGTTAGGTTAACATCATTTTTCTCCCTTTTGACATACTTTAAATTTGTTCTATTTCCTGCTTTCTTTTTGGATTAAGATTTTTCCATGTTTATTTTGTTATTGTTGTTCCAGGGTTTTGTTGCTTGCTTTTGTATAATTTTCTTATGTAAAAGTTTAAGACAGGTCAATCTGTAGAGACAGTAATTGGATTGATAGTTGCCTGGAATATAGCATGGGATGTAGAAGAGGAAATAGGAAGCTAATAATAATAAGTGTTGTGATAGGTAGGATTGTTGTGCCAACATGGCCAAAGAAGATAGGCAGGTTTGTTGTGACAACATACCTAATGAACACATGTAAGATCAAATGAAGTACAGAGATTTAAATGGCTTGGCCAGCCTCTCCCTCACTCTCTGCTCTTGAACTTTCAGACAAGCTGGCTGCCTTGTTTGTCCTGTGCCTTGATCTCCAAGCTACACTACCTGTGGGACACCTAATCCATGGACTGTGTTGCTCTGAGTTGCAGTCCCTTCAAGCCCTGCTTCGCCATGGTCCTGGAATATACATCCTTGAGCTAGGGACTGTCGGACTCTGTCATCTGGATGACTGTTGGTGACCTGCTTTGCTGTTTGCTGCTTGTGGCCTGATAGCCTGAATTGCTCTACAGAGGAGTACTGGGCGGCCCTCAAGATTTGAAAGTCTGCCAGTCTACTAGCTGTCTCACACAAGTGAGTTGCACCGAGCCATTCATATTGCTTTATAGATTAGCCAACTGTTTATTTTTTATCTTATATATCCTTCTATCTATATAAATATAAAGAGATAATTATTAGTGTCCTGGTTTTGTTTCTCTTGAGAACCCTGTGTGACACAAGTACAAAAATTGAGACAGTAGAAGATGGTGTCTAGGTAGAATCTTCAGTGCTCCTATTGTTATATCAGAAAATTAGGAGAATTGGGAGTGTGCATACAGACCCACACCAAAACTGAGGACAACGTAACCCATAGAGCAATACATGAACAGAGTGGGCTACAGGACCGGCCACAATCAGAGCCAAACTGATCCCCTCCACAAAAGCATATGTTACAGAGGACAAAACTAAACTCACAGTTTGGGGAGAGGGGCTGGCCTGCCACATCCTCACAGGAGCAAACCAAGAAGGAAAAAGAGTGAGGGTCTAGACCCCATGTCGGCACACCAGGTGCTAAAGATGACATCGTGCATGTTGCTGCTAAGGCACAAGAGGATTGTAGGGCTGACAACAGCTCAAGACATGATGACTCCTTGCTCGAGAATACCGCAACAGGGGACAATACTGGGGGCACACTTCAAGGTTCAGAGTCCATCTGAACCCCACCCCCATCAAGGTGACCAGGATGAGAACATAACAAATCAGCAATGGGAGCAAAGCCAAGCCACAAAGCCCCTGAGGGGTCCCCAAAATAAACTTCAGGCTAGGAGGAGAAGTTCCTGGAAATCCCCCAGAACGAGTGGGGAGATAATCATAAAGGTCAGTGGACAGACCTGGAATTATCTATACTTTTTCAGGGTTTTTTGCTAGTGATCATTATTTTTTATATATTTTTTTCTTTTTAATTCCCTTTTATCTCTTTTTCTTCAATTTTTTGTTCTCTTTTGGTATTGTTTATGTTCTTGTTGGTTTGTCTACCTATATAACATAGGCATGGAAAGCAAGTCCGAGGAGAAAGCAATGAGACAGCAGGTTCTGAAGGAACTTAGGAGGAGGCAGGGTATGGGAGGAGTGAGAAAACAATGTCATAGACATTAGGGAATTAAAATCAATAATGTGGAGGATGTACAGACCCTGGGGGTGTTAAAGCAACAGCAATCTAGCTGAGAGGAATTACTAATAGGCAAAAGAAGGATGAATGTGATGGTGGGAAAGGGGGAAGGTAAAAGAAGACAGGAAAGTTCTAGGAAGCAAAGCTATGGATGAAGGTATAAACATAGGTGTGCACTTATGTAAATATGTCAATTCACTAAGACAGAGGTATTGGCATAGACACACATGGCAATAAATTGAGGAAGATGGATTTGGGGCCTATGTTCAAGCCCTCCTTCAGTGAAGGAATACTTTGTTCTAACCTGGCATTCTGTGATGGTCACCTTCCCAACACAATCGCTGAAACAAAATGGTGCACAAGTAAATGTTGTGGAAGAAAGCTCATGGTGCCTGGCTATCAAAAGATTTAGGGGTCTTAAAAGCTCCAAGTTAAACAAGCTATCATCTAGCAGAGATACAAAATGCTCACATGAAGAAACACACCAGCCTGTATGCTCATGAGGTGTTCACAGGTGTTGATCACATAATGGGCATCAGAAGGTTCAACACCAAAAACAAACAATCAAAGAACCTTATTGCTGACTCTGAGTTGTGGGCATGATGGTGCAGAAGCCTACCTATAGATAATGAGGCATCTTCTCACAGAAGGGGCACAAGGGAGCTGAGCCCCGGTGGCGTAAGTGGTTGAGTGCAGGACTTCAGCCTGAGGGCTTGGTGGTTCAAATCCAACAGCGGCTCTCAAGAGCAATACTGGGTAGCTCCCATGACCACCAGAGAGCAGTGATGCCCCCCCCAAAAAAGGGGGGCACAAAGAAGGGATGAGTGTACCAGGGTGAAATATAGTACTAAGAAAAACACAATATTCGTCTAGTTCCTTGAGGAACATATATAGATCATCATCTGTTTTCAAGGTCAAAACTAGCCAGTTCATGTCTCAAGACTTACTTGTCCCTCACCAAATTTCCCTTGGCAGAATGGGGAACACAAAACTCCAACTACAACAGGACCTCATTAATCTAAATAACAAGGAGGGAACTATAGCCACTTAAATCCAAACCAAATTTTTTGCCAGGAGTTGATTCCTCCTTATGGTGAGATCTGCTCCATGGGGTTTTCTTGGTTATAATGGTTATGAACGCCAACTACCGGGTCTTTCTTCCTTGAAATTATTAGATGGATTCAAACCACCAGACACTAAAAGAATAATCTAAGCATAAAATCTGTGCCACACAAAGACCTCCATGGTCCTTTAGTAGTGCACAAATTTCTGGCACCAGGACCAAATATTCTCTGAATATCTCCAAAGCTGGAGATAAAGGCTATTGTACCCTAGCTCAGGGTGAATACTTGTGTAAGTAATAGCAGTTAAACACCTTTAGACCACTCAGCCTGCCCCCCCCCACCCCATATTCTAACTCGCTTCCAGGGCTCAGGGTCCATCAACAGGATCCAGTGATGATAGAACCAGCTCAGCTTCAGAGGTCTGGTTCCATCAGCGTAAGGCCGCGTGGCTCCTCCTCTGGCTCCTCCAGCTCCTTGTTTGCTGCCATCTTGTCTTGTCCGTAGTTTGTTGTCTCAGAGCCTGAATCCCAACAACTGGGGAAATGGCTTCTCATCTCCACCAATAATATCGCGATATTTCCCAGAAGCCTTGGGAGAAAGCCATGCCCACACAGAGGCCTCATTGGCTACTCAATGGCTATCTCCAGATTAACAGGCTACACTCTACCCCTACATCTCAATCATGAGATTAACATAAACACATGACCACCACAGGTGATGAGGGTGTGAGGGAAAGAGAGAGGGTATGAAGAGGAGCTAATACCAAGGGTTAAAATAGAATGTAATTGTTTAGAAAATAATGATGGTAACATATGTACAAGTTTGCTTGATACAATTGATATATGGATTGTTATAAGAGCTTTAAGAATCCCCAATAGAATAATCTTCTATAAAGTTAAGACAATATTCTAAAATTGATTGTAGTGATGACTGCATAACTTTTTTTTGAAGTAAGACATTTAGATTATTAAGTTACATGGTATATGAATTAGATTTCAATAAAACTTTTAAAAAATTAAGATTGGGGCTAGCATTACATTAGCAGACTGTCATGCTTTTTTAAAATCATTTTATTGGGGCCTCACACATCGTTTCTCACAATACATAAATGCATATATTGTGCCACTCTTCTTCACATGCCTGCTGCTGTCATCATTCTCCGAACTGCCATCTTTCCACCCAAGCCCCTGACATAAGCCTCCCATCTCTCCCTCTCCATTCTTGTTCCCCACCCCCCACCAAACCTCAATGCTCTATAAATTATTATTGCTTTGTTATAACTTACCCTGCCTGACATCTTCCCTCTCCCTCTCCCCCAATGTCTGTCCCCCCGGTAGGAGGTTATGTGTAGGTCCCTGAAATTGGCTCCCCCTTTCTACCCCACTTTTCCTCGACCTATCTAGTAGCTCCACTCTTATGACTGGACCCAGGGGGTTCATCTGTCCTGGGTTCCCTGCATTTCCATTTCCCATCTCCACAAGTGTACCTCCTCCAGCCCAGGTGGATTTGTAAGGTAGAACTGGAACCATGACAGTTGGGAGAAAGAAGCCTCCAGGAACTGGAGGAAAGTTGTATGCTTCATCAACACCTCACTGCACCTCACTGGCCTGTCTCCTTCTCATGACTCCCCTGTGAGAGGGTGTCCATTTACCTACATGTGGGTCTTGGGTCCCCACTCTGTTCTCCCCCCCATTCATAGTGATGTGGTTCTTGTTTTTGATAATTGATATCTGCTCCCTTCAGCCCCCCACCCTACGATCACACATGCTAGTGTGTTTCTTCCATGTGGGCTTTGCTGCTTCTGGGCTAGATGGCCCTCCATTCACCCCCAAGCCATCACAATCCCAGGTGCTTTATCGTTTGCTAGCTGGGTGCCATCGGATTTCTCCTCTCTGTCTGTGTCTGCTCCTTTCTGTCTTCAGTGATCATGTCGGGAGGGTGGACACATAATATGATCTTTGTTCTTTGATGCCTGCTCTCTGGGTCTTTCCACATCTCATGGTTGCACAGGTTGGTGTGCATCTTCTAAGGTGGGCTTTGTTGTTCCTGGGCCATATAACCATTTGTTCACCCTCAAACCTTTAAGTCCTCAGATGTCATACCTTTTGATAGCTGGGTACCATCAGCTATCTTTACCACTCTTGCCCAATCCCTACATGTCCTTAGTGATCATCTCATGAGACATCGCTTACAGTGATATGATTTTTTTCCTGCTTGATGCCTGAGGTCTGGTCCTTTTGACACCTCATGGCCACTTTTCCATAAGGGCTTGGATGTTTATCAGCTAGATGGCCATCCATTTATCTTCAGGCTTTGAGACCCCAGGCTCTATATCCTTTGGTAGCTGGACACCAGGGGTTTTCTTTAGTACATTTGCTTATGAACCTATTTGACGTCAGTGATCGCATTGGGCCAGTGAGCATTCTAAAATGCCAGATTAGTAGAACAAAATGTGCTTGCCTTGAGGGAGAGTGCCTGAGCAGGGGTCCAAGGTCTAGCTTCTATCCCAGTACTAAACATATAAATATATGTATCTGGATTTATCCCCTTATAATATATGCTTATATTTACTTATGTACATATCTGTATTTAGGCCTCTGCAAGTGCCCTTTGTCTTCTAATTTCTTCCTCTATTTCCTTCTGTCTTCCTCTTGCCCCACTGTCATGCTCAGTCTTCATTTGGGTTTTAGTACTTCCTCTCTATTACATTACCCTTACTTTGGCCCCCACCGGGTCTTCCACACCCTCCCCAGCGCTGACTGCAGACTACCCATTGTTCCCCCCATCCTCAAGTCTGTCCAAACCCCCCTTTCTCTTCCTTCTCCCTCGTATGCCCCCAGCAACCACCAACCCAGTCTTTTTCTTCTCCCAACTATCCAGCCAGTAGTGCTCCTTTCTTGATTAGATCCATTTTGGGAGCTCAGCCCACATTTCTTCCCCACCATATGACCCCCAAAATGTCCTCTGTCATTGTATGCTTCCATAGGGAAACTGTATGACAGGTTCCGTTGGTGTTTGCTCTGTCCCCCCTATGGCATAGGTTCCTGCAAGGGCGTACTCTTCTGGGCACCTTGGGCAGGACTCGGTTCCTCGTGGGGGCCTGGACCAGCTCTCTTTCTCATCCTTGGTGTCCACCTGTCCCCGTGGGGGTGTGGCATTCTGGTCCTTCCCCCAACCTGTTCTCTGCCATCCCTACTTCCAGGTCAGAAGTCGGTCTGGCTCTGGAGGTGGCCAGCCTTTACACCACTCAGCCTGCCCCACCCATATTCTAACTTGGGGATGAAGAACAGTCCTTGAAGTTGGAAGATGCTTCAAGTTTGAGATCTTTTTCTTCCTGAAGCTACAGGCTGACTTCTCTGCTTCCTGGGTGTAATCTCTGCTTCCTCCTTTGTAATATTAAGTAACCTGTATTGGGAATCATCGTGCAATTTCTATGAAGCACACATATCCACAGATCACAAACAGAATAAGAAGTCATAGTATCCAAAAAATAAGTGTTAAATAATGTACTATTTAACTCATCAGTGTTCAGGGAAGGGGGGAGAGAAAAAGAGCGAGAGAGAAAAGAGAGAGAGAATCAGCCTAGGTTTCTTATTTCAAAATGTCAGATGCCTAGAATTGAGTTGACCTAAGCATAACAGCCTTTTCCAGCAAGTTGGCATCTTAACACTTCAAAATCAACCCTCAGTTGGAAAGTGCAAGCTCTGCCAAATGACAGTACACCTAAAAGCCCTGACGTGGACTTTCTGTGGTTGGCTTGTATGTCTTTAACAGGGAAAGCAGTACTTTTCCTTTAATGAGCTCTTCCACAGACCGGGGACACTTGGGGACCATTAGAATTTTCCTCTGCAAAGTGAACAAGGCTCGCGGTTCCATAGTAACCACCGATGAATAATTCAAACGGAGGAGCGTACCAAACTGCAATTTACCTAAGACTGTTTTTATGGCCCCTTGTGCTATAATCCTAATGAAAGGGCTTCTCATCAAAGCTGATACTGTTCCAGAAAACAAACACACGCACACTCACATGTCCACAGATAAACACTGGCGCCCCGGTTTAGCCGTTTTCTCAGAGAGTGCTAGAAAGTAAAAAAAAAAATAAATAAATAAAAAGTATAATTAAGCAAGGATTCTGTAGGGTGCGCGGCCTTACCCGCCCTCCTCCCGCGGTGAAATGGCGCTTCGTGTGAATTACAACACATCGGGAACCCGCCGGAGAGAGAGGGGAGTAAGTGCAATCAGCGGAATCGCTGCTTACACCTGCAATGACTGTCAGAAATGTGCCGGTGGGCAAAACGGGATTCACGTTGGCACAGAACACACTGTAGCCTCTTTCCGCTCGCTTTCTAGGAGGCCACAAAGGCTTATTCACAGAACTCCTCACTGGAATCATCGGGAGAAATTTTTCTTGTTTTGCTTGCACTGTGGATTTCTGAAGATTTCGCAATCTGTTTTGTGGAGGTAGAGGCCAGGAGTGGAATTTTTTTTTAACTTCTCTTGAAGGGTGTATAATGAAATTTGGCAGTCGCTGCTTTCCTAATGGGGTGATATGCTGCCCTGCTTGAACTAGGCAAGACTGGCAGGTGGGTGTGAATTCACCCTGAAGCTGTAGCATCTGCCATGAAAATACGTGGCTGAAGCACTCGTGGCGGAAATGTGTCTGCACATCAACCGTTTGCTCTTTAAATGTGAAGATCCTCTTTTTTTTTTTCCCAAATTCTAGTCTTAAATTTTGAGACAAACAAAACAAAACCGAGGATGGAATTTTCTAGACAGCTTGTTGAACCGGAATATATTCCTTCAAAGCATAAGAAGCATAACAGTAAATAAAAGACTAAATAAGTTCTTTGGGGGTTTACCCATCACTACATCTCATTCACTTTTATGTCCTACGAGTTGAGATTACCCATTCATTGGCCCTGGGGCGATGGAGAAGCCTTAATCTCGACCAGTCTTTAATCATATTCATTCCACTGTGCTAATTTTTTAGGCCTAAAATAATTATCACTCCTCCCGGATTTCCAGAACACCCGGCACCCAGAATTAACCCCCTGCACTGGCTTTCCTGAAGGATATTTCGAAGATGAAATAGCACAGGGCCTAGACCAAAGCGATATCCCTCAGCACACAAGACTGCCCCAGTCCACAGATCTCAGATCCTCTTCCACTTAGGGTGTTACTGAGTTGCTTAACCCACGGTGACTCCATCACACAGCGGAGAGCTGAAGTGTTTTCTTGGCTGTCACCTTTAGGGAAGCTGTCTACTTAGCCTTTCCCCATCAGAGCCACTAGGGGCGCAGGTTGGGGAGTGGGGCCGGTTGATTGCCCGGCAGCTTTTCAATTTCAGCAGCCTGGTGCTTAATCATATGCACTACCAGGGTTCCTGTGATGCTGTCCACTTTTACAAAAAAAGGAAAATGAGGAAGAGTTTGTATCCTGGTAAGAAAATAGAGTAATGAGGAAAATGATTTTGGATATGTTTGGCTACAAAAGTTGTATCCATGCTTAATTGGCCAAAGACTGAACAAGTTAAACAGGATTCAAGCAGAGGGGTACAGAAAACTTTATTTGATTTCACCTTTGGGTGAGCCACACTGAATTTTGCCTGGTGTCAGGTCCACCAACATTTATGGGAAAATAGAAACATGGATTAGGTTTCCAGCACTATAACTAAAATAAAAGTGTTTTTGAGTTTAATTCTTAGTAAAAATAAATGAATAAATGACATGAATTTCCAGTGTAGACTACCCATCTTATCTCATTTCTTTCATGTTACAGCATTATGAGGTAGGTATTTTTACTTCTGTTTTGCACATGAGAAAACTCAAGACATTAAGTAACTGTCCCAGTCACACATATCAGTTGCAGAAGCAAAACTAAAATACGTCTTTTAGTTCTTAAAACACCTTAATGTCTTTATTTCTCTATGCTTTCTCTTTTTTGCAATTGTTGGCAAAATACGATCATAGATTTACTGTGTGAGGATTTAATGGCTTTTTCCCTTACACATCTGTGGGTACCATGGGAACAGGGTTCTTATCTGTTTGATTCTTTATTCTGTCTAAAACCCAGCACAATGGCTGGCTTTCAATAAATAGTTACTAAATGAATGAAGAAAGGCCAGCCTGTCTCCATAATCCATGTTTTTTCCTGGAGCAGCACATTCTCTTTTATATTCCCTTTCTATCTTCTAAGTGCACCAATAACCCATCCACTTCCATTTTAGTGCTTCTTTACTCTGCAAACTTAGTTCTCAATTTTCACTTGATCTGTTTTTGTATCATAGAAACAATGCTACAATCAATGGGACTGACAGTTCCAGTGGGACCGGGGTGAGAAGGAGGCAGGGGAAGGGTATGATGTGAATAACTAGGTAATTAAAATCAAAATCAGCAATAAGAAGGACTTACAGATCCTGAGTGTGTTGGAGCAACAGCAATCTAGCTGGGGGTCTTGTGTGCTTAGAAATACTAAGAGGCAGTGTGGGAACAGGTCCGGCAAGCAGGGAAGTGAGGGAGAAAGAGTTACCAATGTATACACAGACTCCAGAGACCAGGCTGTGATGGCACAGATCTAATTTTGTTATAACTTTTGCAAGGCTTATGTAGGTTATATTGACCAACCAAATAGCTTTTGTCACATACTTCCTTGTTTCTAAATACATCCTTATAAGGTTACAGATTTGCAGCATGAAAAACCATAGGCCCACACTGTGTGCTATGTAAATAAGGTGGTGCTGGCTGAGCCAACCTGTCCAATTGTCTTACAGGACTAATTCATCCAATCACATTACAGCACAAACCCAGCCAATTGCATTTCAGGATCTTAACCACACTAGGGGGAAGCTAGAAGTATTCTGATAGACTGTGTTTCAGATGTCAAAGCAGAAGCACGTCAGATGAGCTGGTCTGGGGTCTTATTTGCCTTAGACTGGAGTTTTTTTCTAGGACTCATGGAAGTGTGGGATATCCAGCAGCTTCAACCTTACTCAGACTAGAATTTTCCTGGAAACATGGAAGTGCGGGTTCCAGCTACCTTAGGGTGCAGATACTTAGCAACTTCAAGACTGCTCCAGAATAAGCATCAGCATCCTGACTTTCTACACCTTTCCCCAGATCCACAGGTCCTGCCAGGAATGCCCCCAAAAGGCGGAAGTAAGGTGAACATGATGGTGGGGCAGGTGCAAGGTGGAAGGAAGCAGAGGAAGATCTAGGAAGCAAAGATATGGATACGGTATAAGCTTAGGTATGTACATATGTTAATACATTAATTCATAAAAATAAAGGTATTGGTCCATACACATATATTTATATGGCAATACAATTTGATATGGACAAGTGTTAAGCCTCTGCTTATGTCCTCCCTCAATGCAAGGGCACTTTATTCCAACAACCTGGCATTCTGTGTTACGCAACCTCCCAGCACCATGACTGAAAACAAAATAGGCTCATAAGCAAATGTGATGAAGAAAGTGGGTGGTGCCCAGCTATTGAAAGATATAGCATTTGGTGACTTAAAGGCTTGAAGATAAAGCAGTGGTCGTCCAACTCAGCAGCAACAAAGCCTTCATGGAAAAAGTATACCAGCTGGTGCAATTAAAAGCTATTGCTGTGACCAGGTGACAAGCATCAGAAGACCCTAAACAAACAAGCAAACAAATAACCCATATTTTTCAGAACAAGGGGGTTCAGAGCAGAGACCTAAACCTGTCTGTCGACAATGGGACATCCCCTCATAGAGGGGTCATGGGAAAGTATGAGTTAATCAGGGTGGAGTAAAACACCAATGAAAACACATAATACTCCTCTGGTTCTTTGAGGCTTCCTCAACACCCACTATCATGACCCTACTACTGCCTTTCACTGTGGGCTAGACCAGAATATGTGCACAGGTACACATAAAATGTAAGAGCTAAGAACACACAGAATTCAGGAACAGGAATGGGAGTAGTGATACCAGGAGGGCAGGGGGGAGGTGGAGAGAAAATGGGAGGTAAGGGGAACAGGATGTGATGATCAACACATATCCACACCCTCAGGGGGACAAACAACAGAAACTGTGAAGGAAGTGAGACAGCAATTGGGTCAGTGTAAGCTATAAAAATAATAACAATGTATCATTTGTGAAAGGGTCACAAAGTGGGGTGGAGGGAATGGGGTGGGGGGCACAGGACAGGGAGCTGACACCAAGGTCTCAAAAGAAAATAAATATCTAGAAAATAATGATGGCAACATATGTACAAATGTGCTTGACACAATTGATGTATGGATTGTTACAAGAGGTATAAAATCCCTAAATACAATGTTTAAAAACAAACAAACACAAAAGAAATAAAGAGACCAGAAAGGATATCATTTTCTAAGGTTCAGAGAAGACATCTAGAGAGAACCACTTTAAACAATAAGTATTAAGAAGTTGGCAATGCAATCTCCACCCAAACAATGAAATTCCCTTATCTCCAGTTTTTTCCCTCTTCCCCAAAGCACTTCATGCAGAATTCCTTTTCTCAATTCTCCTCTTTGCTTGTCAAGGTAAGCTTGGAAACTTGCAAAGCCATCTACAAACAAGAATCTAATTTTTACTCCTTTTCTGTTTTTTTTTCTCCACACGTTCACATAGAGGATGCTTCTTCTTCCTTTTGGGGGTTTTTGAAGCTCTCTTCCAGCAGCAGCTGAGGACTTTTCACGACACAACATCTCTGCTAGTTCGTTTCAATTTGAATTCCTCCCATTCACACTGCAGCATTATTGTGGTGTTTAAACAATGGGCAGGGGTAGTATCTGAGTTTCATTTTTAGGTTTCCTTCTTCTCCTCTGTTTCAAGAATGATGCATTTGTACTTGTGTTTAATAGAGAGAAGTTGGTACAATGTCCAAGCTCCCACTCTATATCCGCCTCAGGTGAATCAGTGGACTTGCGGTTTCCTTCCTCTTGTGGTTGATCACAATCAGACCAATGAGTCCATCCATCTTTATTGGCTTTGAAGGGTTGGGTTTTCACTTAATGAGAGAAATTTGATGAGGACAGAGTATCATCCAAAGAACTGATTAACGATGAAAGACCGGGATGAAAATTGGACTTTTTTGTAACATTTGTGTGTGTGAGAGAGAGAGAGACAGAGACAGAGACAGAGATCATACACACAGTCCATCTCTTAAATCTTTTGCATCTTCTGGGAACTTTTATTTTGAGATGTTAAATTTTTTACCTTTCTCTTTCCATTTCAAATATGTTTATAATTTCAAAAGCAGCCTCTGAAGCTGAGTGCATACTTTTAACTTTCTAAGCTGTGTTTGTGCAAAGAAGCTTCCTGATACAAAAGGGCACTGCAATGTGGAGAACAGTTGGTCATATTCTGACATCATAATGCAAGTCAATCAGGTCTGATCTGAATCTTAGTAGGAGGCATGCTATATAGTATTCACTGGGAAAAGTAAAACCGTGGCACTCCTGGGAAATGAGAATAATAAAAGATTACCCCAAGCATCTTTGTGCAGGGGCTGATTGTATGGCAGGCACTGTGTTGAAGATAGATGAAAATACAACATTGTCCTTTAAGTATACAGAATCCCATGAAAAAAGATAGAAACTTGGACCAAGCACAGACATACACTCTGATATGAGCTGTTGAATTAAGAAAAACCTAGGAAAGTATGCTTTTTCCCAGAATGAGCTGTTCTAAGAATTAGTAGAATCCTGTATCTACATCTTTCTCCAGTGGCATTTTTTTCTCCTTCTTTGACCACATATTTCCCTAGGAAGAAAGTATCTGAGTGGCAGAAGGATAGGCTAAGGGGGAATATTTAACTAGCTTTTTCATTTCTGACTGTATCAGACCATCCAGTGAACCCCCATAAGGCAGTGATGTATAAAATCATAAAAACCAGAGTGAAAGGGATCAATGATTTAGATCCTCAGATCTTAAACAAGGAAACCACTGAGCCTCTAAAAGAGAGGGAGAGAATGAGCCATAGAATGGAAAACCTCACAAGGGAGAAAAAATCTGCAGAGATGCTACAATTGATGTGGCTTTACATGGCGCTCTGACAAGAGAGGAAAAGCACACAGCCTCCCAGGTGTATATATAGAAAAAGAAGAGTGCGAGGGGTTGGGAAGAAAGAGGGCCTGCAGTATCCTAAGAGGATACAGTTTGCATTAGACAGTATGCAAGTCAACAAGAATAGAACTAGGGTAAACAATACTTAGTCTGTCATTAGAGTACTAAAAAAAGCCCAAGCATGGAAAAAGTGAAAACAAAAAACTCGGTGACAGTACTGGACCAAGATGAGAATAAGCCTAAGGAGGGAGGCACAGAAAAGCTCCCCAATTGCCCACAAGAGCATCATCCATCTTCCATCAATGTACAGCTGAATTAGAGCATATATTTTTGGACTCATGTCATATGTTATATTCTTTACTAGTGACAGGGTGTGTGTGTGTATGTGTGTGTGTGTGTGTGTGTGTGCGCACGCACATAGGGAGAAGTACAGCATTCCAAAAGAAAAGGCCCCTTGCTGGATGCGGGATCATTCATAAAGTGTGCTGCACTGTGATTGAAGTCATTGGCTGTTGCCAGCTTTGAGGCCTCTTTAAGGTTTATAGCCCTCTCCTTGTCATTCAGTCTTGCAGTAATTCCAGCTAAACTTTTGATGTCACTCCCCAATTCCTCTGGTTTGACCAAAAGCCCAGGAATAAATGCAGTGATGGTTGCTGTTGATCCTGCTGCTCAATTCTTTCCATCCTTCCTGCTTCAAAGCAGCCTTTGTGTTCAAATGCCAATCTAGCTATTCAGGCCTCAGCCTCGCCCTGTGCAGCAGCTGAAGGTGTCAGTCTAGGAATGAGAGGGCCTGCCGGGAGAAGAGAACCAAGTGGCAGTGCAGAATTTCAGAAAAGTTCAGTAGTCTTTCAACTGTCAACTTCCTTTGCAGAAAATAAAATATGACAATCAATTCCTAAGAAAGGGTATAATTTCCAAAACCAGATAAAAAGACAAAGCCAAACTGCAATGGCATCACAGGACGGTTGCTTTCTCTCTTATACACTTTCAGTCTGGAGAGAGGGGGGAGAGGAGAAAGGGAGGGAAGGGGTGGAGGGGGACAGAGGTGAGGAGAGGGATATTTCTACTCTACCCCCAAAAAAACTGCTGCCATGAGTTGTAAAGGAATGAGTGACAGAGCAGTCTGGAGTGAGAGGTCCCAAAGGTTTTTCCCCTCCCACCCATACTCACCAACTTTTTTATCTTTTACTTCAGTGGTTCTGCTCTGTAAAGCTCAACTTGACTATCAGCCTTTTTAGAAAACCTTTGAAAACTACCTTGTAACCTGAAGCTGGAGGAATGTCTCCAGTAACTATATCATCATCTTATGATAGGTTTCACCCCTGACTTTCTTCCCTAAGGACTTGGAGCCAGTGAAGATGGAGGGTAGTTCTCCTTTTGATATATGCCAGCTCTCAATGAAATGCTTGACACAATGTATTTCTTGATTAAAAGAAGATGGTATTCTCCATTTCCTGTCTCTCTGATGTAAATGAAAGTTGCTTTGTTTTAGTAACCATCTTAGATCCAGAAAAAAGGGTAGTCCCAGAGATCTCGTGTATATATTCCTTACTAGAATAAAAGGATCTTACCTCAATTTTAGAAATAATGGAAAGTGACCAGATATTTTAATTACACAAACCTAAGTTCTTGGCTAGTGTCCACTTAATGTAAGGTGACGAGACATCCCACTTTTTAACAATTTGTCCACATCCCATGGCATTTTAAAATTAAAATATATATTACAATACAATTTTTTACATTCTATGAAACTTTTTGTTGCTCAATATATACCAAATTTTTAATCAAGAAACACCCCCCTCTGCCCCATCAATGGTATCCCACTTAAAATCTGGTCACTTTATCTTAATGTCAACTGCCCAATTTGAAGCAAGTTATTTACTACTTTTGTCTGGGTTTCCTCATATGGAAAATAAAGATGATTTCTAGGTCTGCTGAAATTATAGAGATTAATAAATCATTGAGCCACAGCACCTACCCCATGGTCACTGTTATCATAATGCACAGAACATGCTTAGTGCATAGGAAATGATAAGTATGTAATAGCAACCTACACAAGACATAACTTATTTTACAATGTACTAGAGTCCAAATCTTTTGTCTTTAAAGAATGTACCTTCTAGAGTGGAAAAAAGTTCTTCTTTGCTATTTCAAATATAAGTTGGTGGTGGATGCTGGTATCTGTACAAAAGGTCTATGGGTCCTGTCTCAGCACTGGCTGTCCAGTAAGGTCAGACCTAATTTGATATATGGAAAGGAACTTTTTATACCCTGCTTTGGGGTATTTTAGGCAAAGATTTAGTGCAACTCTTAACTCTACGTGTGCCTATAGAGATTTATATTCTGCTTCTAAAGTCAAATCATTTGGAATCAACTCCATTGCGTATATTTGGAAATAAACACTCCATAAATACACTTGCCCATTTATTCAGCTCCCCAGAAGCTAGAAATAGCCATAAATTATGGTTGTGCTTTTTATATTGCAGAAATGGCACCTAAAATAAATAAATAAATACCTAAAAGGCAAATCAATACAATACAACCTTGTTATGAGAGACCCTTCCTCTTGCCTATTTTAAATAGGCTGCCACAAATAAAGAACTGTCATTGCCTTCTGAGTGCCAACATAAACCACACTGTGATCTTTCATTCTGTAGACACAAATCAAGAAGAAGCCAAACAAGACACTTTATTTGGTTTGAAAATAATATCTTTTTCATAGAAAAACATTGTGGCTACAATGAGGTAGTTCCATAAAAGATATAGAAGTATTTGCATGCTCCCTCTCCATATGATTAACTAAAATTTAAAATTAGTAAGCAAAAGTTGAAATTTATCTAATGCACATGCACACATAAAGTCCACAAAAAAGCAGGTCAAATAGGTTTTTATTATAATGTTGGTAATATTATTGGGTAATAATAATATTCACGATCTCTTCAAGGAGTGCCTCTGAGACAGTTGAGAACCTGTAGGTTGCGACCACTTTGGGACAACCATTTCACAGGGGTCACTCAATTCATAACAGTAGCAAAATTACAATTATGAAGTAGCTGTGAAAATAATTTATGGTTGGGAGTCACCACAACATGACGAACTGTATTAAAGGGTCATGGCATCAGGAAGATTGAGAAACGCTGCTCGAAGATGTCAGGCTCTGACTGTAGGTTCATTTAATCCTTACAAATACCTGAGCAAGTTCTGTAATTCCCATTTCAGAGGTAAGAAAATGAGATAATTGGCTGCCAAGTAAGTAAAAAGCACATTGCCATAGGTTAATTTGACTCTTTGAGCTATTTCTATATTGTATTGGTCTTGCAAAATAGCGTTGACATTTTGTGCATGAAAATTACTGTTAGTATTTTATGCATCCATTGAAGTATCATATAACCTTTCCATTTATTTGCTTGTGTGGTCAATAAATGAGCTTTATAAGCATACACCGTGAGTTTCAAGTGCACCTCCACTTTACACTGATCACTTTTGATCTGTTTACTGTTTTCATCCCCTTCTTTTAAGGACAGCTTTTATAGAAAACTTAGGAAGTCAACGTCCAAACCAGCCAAAGCTCCAAGATGACTCCGAAGCATCTCAAGAAGGAAATGTATTGGAATATGCTGGAGACATTTTGTTACCAGCATTCTCTTTCCCCTGCAAAGCTTCAAACTAGAACAAAACAAGCCTCACTGCCATAGAGTCAATGGCAGTTTACAGCAACCTTAGAACAGGGTATCAATGCCGCTGGGAGCTTGGGAAACTGTCATTACTTACGGAAGCAGAAAGTCTGGGTTTTCTTTCATGGCGTGTCTGACCAGTGTTTTCAAACTGCTGACTTCTGTAACATCAATGCCAGAAAAGCTTCAAGAAGTCAGAAATAGTCATATCAAATGGCTAAGAGATAGGCAATAGCAACAATCTGACACTTATTCTAGGGAGTGCCAAATCCCTAGAATGTGACAGAAAGACCATTTGATTAAAGAGAAAATTTTTCAATCTTTTCCTCTTAAAAATCAGAGAATGGAGGTCTCCATCCATGGAAATTCTAAAGGAAACAATGACCTCAAAAACCCCTTGTTCTGGTGCTGCTGCTGCTGCTGCTGGGAGGGGTGTTAGCCGGCATCCGGTGAGGTTAGACTCATAACCATGACAGCACAAACAATTAGCATGTCTTTCTTGGTCCTCCCCGTCCGTTTCATGTTTGAGCTCTGTGTTTCGCCAATCCATCTTCTCCAGGCCCTTTGTTCTTTTAGCTGACTCTCTGTTCAGTAAGCATGAGGTCCCTCTCCAGGGACTTGTCACTTCTGACAATCTGCCTACAGTACCTGCGACAGTCTTATTCTCCTTACCTCTAAGAAATTTTCTTCTTGTACATCTTCTAAGACAGATTTGTTTGTTCCATAGTATCTTTTGTTTGTCTTTTTGTTTGTTTGTTTGACAATCCATACTATTTCAACATTCCTTGCTGGCACCATAATTCAAATGCATGGATTCTTCTTCCGTGTTCTTTATTCAACACTCAACCTTCACATGCATAACAGTGGAAGATACCAAGACTTCAGGCCTGCTTTAGCCCTCAAACAATCATCTTTGATTTGTAACACTCTTTAACAAAAAGTCTTGCTGCAGCAGATTTCTTCATTGTGACAC
The DNA here is from genome assembly GCA_004026705.1 of Nesogale talazaci. NCBI lineage: Eukaryota > Metazoa > Chordata > Mammalia > Afrosoricida > Tenrecidae > Nesogale > Nesogale talazaci. Next base: position 19,777 of record PVJH01027864.1, read on the forward strand.
ATCTCTTGCTGTCTATACTGTTGCTTCCATGAACACTGATTGTGAATCAGTTCAACAAGATGAAATCTTGACAACTTCAATGAATGACAGTGTCTATCTATTCTTATTGGCCAGTTGTGAGGATATGGGTCTTCTTTGCTTTATGTTTTCATCCATACTGAAGAATGCAATCCTTGATCTTCATCAGAAGTACTTTAAGTCCTCCTCACTTTCAGCAAGCAGGGTTGTGTTACCTGCATATGACAGATTGCTAATAAGTCTTTCTCCATTTATGATGCCTAATATCATCAGCTTCTTATTTGCTCAGTCTACAGATTGAACAAGTACAGTAAGAGGGCACAACCTTGATGCACATCTTTCCTGATTTTAAACCATATAGTATCCCCTTATTCTGTTCAAATGATTGGCTTTTGATGCATGTACGGTTTCCACCTAAGTGCACTGACGTGTTCTTGAATTTCTCCAGAATGGTAGGCAAGTGGTGAGTGCTCTTGATAATGTTTATCATTTCTATACTTTCTCTGTCCTTCCATCTTTGAGCTGTTGCAACCATACTATCAATTCCCCTTGGCTTAGTGCTTTCTTTCTAGAGTCTTGTGTCTTGTTTTTGTTAAATGACATAGTCATGTTTTACTCCCTCATGTGGCCAAATAAAACCATATCCATTTAGTTTTCATGGTTGTAATTTTGATTGAAGCAAATAAGCTAGGTCTGTCTCCTGCTAGTGGATTCAGGCAGCAGACCCTTTTGGTACAGGTGTTTAATCATTCATTATACCACTAAGGAATCTCGGGATCTAATTTAAATTGAAACTCATTCCTTTGGAGTTGGTTTGCATTCATAGTCACCCTGTGTGGGGTTTCTGAGCCTTTGCAAATATTCACTGAAACAGACAGCCTCGTCTTTTTCCCTAGGAGAGGCTGGTGGGTTTGAACTGTCTACCTGCCAGAACCTTACTTTTTGGCCAAGATTCTTTAAATCATATCTTGCACATTCTATTCCTTCTTGCTTCCTTAACTGCAATCAAGAATTTGCTTGCCGTCTTCTCAGTTTCACAAGCTATTAAATCTACTTATAACTAGCCTCCTTTCCTTAAATGATCTTCGTCACCTCTCAACTCTTTCAGTCCTTTACACTTCTTGCTCCCGGTTCTTCTTGCTTTTCTGATCTGTCCTTCTTCCTCCTTCTCTGGCTCTTTGTCCTCTCAATATCCAAAAAGAAACATTTACTAAGGCCCTTTCCCTTTCCTTTCTTTTCCCTTTCTTTGCATTCTTTCACTTGGTGGTCTCATCCATGGAAATAGCTTTAGCTCTCTCTTCTAAGCCAATCAATCTCATTTTTGAAGGTGAGAACCATCTGTGATATAATTGCAGACCTTCTCCTTCACAGGTGAGATCTCCCTCACATTGAAAAGGGAAAGACATATTTCCTCACTGTGGCAGTCATGTGCTTATGTTAATTTTATGATTGAAATGGAGGGGTGGCGTCTAGCCTGTTATTCTGGAGACAGCCATTGAGTAACCAATGAGGCCTCTATGTGGGCATGGCTTTCTCCTGAGACTTCTGGGAAATCTTGCAATATTTCCCTTGTGAAGATGAAAAGCTATCTTCCCCAGTTGTTGGGAGTTAGCCTCAGAGAAGATGAATCACGGAAAAGATAAGCTGGCAGCGTCCGAGAAGCTGGAGTTGCTGGCAGAGAAACCACACAGCTTTGCCCTGATGGAGCCAGACCTCTGAAGCTGGAGCGGCCTGCTGTTGATGGACCCTGAGTCCTGGAAGTGAGGAGCATGGGGAGACCCCTGCCAGCACCAGAATTCTGCACCCACTGACCTGTGACTTCGTAAGTCAGAAGGAGACTTTGTAGACTGATTTCGGTCATATGGGTTAATACTGGACTAATGACTTTGTACTGGTCTGGATTGGGATGCCTTCTTAGTGTCACATTCCTTTTGTATGTAAACCCTTTCTTTATATCTATATGTGTGCCTATATAATTTGTTCCTGTAGCCCACCCGGACTAACGCACTCACTAACAGTAGATCTTCAACCTTAAAAAGGAAAACAATGAAATTGCAAAGAGGAGCTAAGAAAGAGCACAATGGGCCAAGGGTATAGGCACAACAGGAAGATGCAATAAGTTAAGTGCATCCATTCTCACATGACTAGAATGAGCTTGCTGTTACACCTTATTTAAAAATCCGCATTCACTCCTTTTCAATCTCAAGGTAAATGCAATGTTTCCTAGCAACTCAGGTTTTTGTCTGTTCTCTAGCCTCACTGTCTGCAGTGCCTCCTTCCATGTCTTCTTCACTCCAGCTGTAGTAAATTCTTTGCAGTTCTCAGAATGCACCATGCTATTGCTGCCATCTTTGTATTTTTGGGCATGATGCTGCAGAAAGATTCTTGAAATGTAATTTGGATGATATCATTTCCCTGCTAAAAATCTTCGTAGGTTTTCCCATTGAGATTTTATATAACCTAAATTTTGTCCTCTGCTCGGTGAAGGTTACTTTTTCAGCCTCTTGTTATCTGCTTACACATCAAACCCATGACACTTACTACCCTTGGAGTATGCTCCAGAATTCATCGTCTCGCCATCTAAATCTGTTAGCATATGCTGTCTAATATGCTGGAATATGCTGTCTTTCCTGAAACACCTCATATCCTTAACTGCCAAAATTCTCTTGCTTCAAACGCCCATGCTTTCTTCTTTTATTTCCTATTCCTCATCTCTTATTCCTCTAGCCCTTTAGGAGAGGTGAATTTTATTTCCTCTGAATATCCTTAGAGCTTTTTTTTTTTCCACCTTATTTAATTATCCAATAGATTAGACGCTACTTAAAGTTACTTTTATGCTTCTTGCATATTGGACACTATTAACAAGAAAAACATTTGAAAAATATATTTAACATGAAAAAGACATTTGACAAATATATATTTAACTTTTATATGGTAATTTTGCATTCCTTGTGTTTCAGAAAGGAAGGTGCTTTATAAAAAAATATTCAGAAGAATTCCTAAGATATTATCAAGTTGTCCAGAACACAAGTTATATTTTAATTAAGATTATAGTTGTATTGATTATGTTTTTATCACAAAAAATGCTTATCTCTGGTGACATATAACCCATGCTCTCATAAGAAAAGTTTCTTTTGCTTTTTAATTATTTGTATTTTTAAATTATTTGTAATTATTAACAGCAGAGTGGAGCACTTGATGGTGTTAGCATTCACAATAAGAAGAGTTTTACCTGAGAAGTTTATTCTAAATGTCAAGGCAACTAAAATTCACAATATGGGTAGATCAGCGCTCCTAAGATAATGTTTGGTAGGAGATTTCCTTAGCCAGTTTTCTTTCTCCCCTTCACCCCTTCAGGTTTCTTTCGTTTGACAGTGTTAATATTTAGAAGCTATTCAATCTAGGCAATATCAAGGAATCTTTTCAAATTTAGGTAACCAACTATTACTTGATTATACTCAAATGCATGAAAATAACCACATCACTACTGCCAGTCTATTTGCTAGCCTTACACTAAATCTTAGATATTTTCATAAAAGAGATTCATTATCTTTCAAAACGATGATGTTATTTAAATAAACTGAAATAAAGGATTATAAAAAAATCTGTCCTTTGGAGTAAAAAGTCTGATTTTAAATTCTTCAAATTCACATCATAATTTCTGATGCAAGAAAAATAATCTAGGTATTCACTTTAAAAGAAATTTGATATTACTAATATACATGACACCTAGTCAATTATTCATGACCTGTTAAGTGTTTTATTGTGTATATCAATAATGCAGCGAAGGAACTCCGAAACCAAATAAAGTTTTGTTTCTTTATTGAACCCCAAATAAGAAAGATGTCTTTTTATTTGTTATATGATGGTTATTTTTATTGTCTTACTTTGGCCATAAACATAAATATTCTATAGCAAAATTTATATTAATACATGAAAAGGTAATAGGAGAGAGGAAAGCAACCCCCTCCAAAACAACCTCACTGCCATGGAGTCCATGCGAACTCGTGGAGACCCCAGGACCGAGCAGAACTGCCTCACGGCATGTCTGAGTCTGGGACGCTCTGCAGGAACAGCTTCAACCTTCTGCTGCTTTCAGAGAGCAGCCCGGGCAGTTAGCGGCCCAACCTCGAACCACTACACCACCAGGTCTCCTCAGGAAAAGCAAGGATGGAGACAGAGTAAAGCGTGGTCTCACGCAGGAAACAGATGCCAATAGGCTGTACCAAGACTGTCTCTTACAGCAGGGAGTGTATAGAAGATGCAATAACTAAATTGAATTTATATTAATAATGCAAGACTAGCTTAGCATTAAAAAATAAATCATTCAGGAACAACAATGGGAGTAAGGATACTGAGAGGAGGGGGAAGGTGGGTTGAGAAAAGAGGAATCTATCACAATGATCAACAAATACCACCCTCCCACCACCCCCACCCCCCGCCCACCGTGGGTGATGAACAATAGAAACATGGGTGAAGGGAGACAGCTGATGGTGAGATATGAAAATAATAATTTATAATTTAACAAGGGTTCATGAGGATCAGAGGAAAGAATGGAAAGAGGGAGGGAGAAAAAAATGAGGAGCTGATACCAAGGGCTCAAATAGAAAAAAATTGTTTTGAAAAGGATGATGGCAACATAAATACAAATAAGTTTGACACATGAATGTATGGATTCTTATAAGAGCTGTAAAAGCCCCAATAAAAAGATTTTAAAATAGTGATTATTAATTAGTTAACACTTTATTCATTATGAGACAGATTAAGTGACTAAACTAATAAATATAGGAAAAATCAAGAATAGATAAACATTTCTATAGCATGCAAAACAGGGAAAATTTCAGACTTTCCCTATAAAAGTTGTTTTCCACGTCCATTCAACAATATTATAGATAAATACATAAAATACCATTAGTATAGGTGCATTTAAAAACTAATGGCACCTTTAAACCAACAATAAATGTTTAAAATGTAATGATTACAAATTAATAGATTGTTAATAAGCAGAAATTAAATGATCTTTAATATAGAAAACAAATGATTATCAGTAAAATTTAACTATTCACAAGAGAGTAGCAGATACTAAGTACAAAATCAATACTGGCTCACAATCAGAACCCAATTTAAATAAAAAAGAAAGAACAACAAATGATAGAGAGGTTGTGGAGAGGTTGAAACTCTTATAAACTGCCAGTAGGGTTGTAAATATGTAAAAACATTGGCATGTTAGTCCAAGTAGACTAGAGAAACAAATGCATATGGATATAGGGGAAAGGTTTATATATAAGAGGAATGGAACATTGAGAAAGCATCCCAACCCAGTCCAGTCCAAGTACATAAGTCCGATATTTGCCCATATGTCTGAAACCAGCCTATAAATTCTCCTTCCAAGTCAAGAAGAATGTGCAATGACACCAGAACAATCACAGGCCAGTGAGTACAGAGTCTTATGTATCCTGTGGTAGTAGAAGCAGTAAAAGAATCTCGGTGCTGGCAGGGGTCTCCCCATGGCTCCTCATTTCCAGGGCTCAGGGTCTATCAGCAGTATCCAGAGGCAGTAAAAGCATCTCAGCACTGGTAGAAGTCTCCACATGACTTTTCCAGCCCCAGAGGTTTGGTTCCATCAGGGAAAGCCCATGTGGTTTCTCCTCTAACTCCTCCAGTGTCCAGAACCCAGGTATTATAGCATGCTGCTGTGTTGTCTTATGGGTAGACTATCTCAAAGAGACTGTCTCTCACCTCCCATTGGGAAATTCCACAAGAATTCTCCAGAATTCTCAGGAGAAAGCCATGCCCACAAAGAGGCCTCATTGTCAGGCTAGACTCCACCCCCATACTCCCAATGCTGAAATTGACAGAGATCAGTGACTGCTACAATTGGGCAAAGATATATGATGATACCTAAAACAATACACAATAGAAATATCTAGAACCCAGCAAAACTTTGCTGGGTATATACCCTTTAGGAAAAGAAAATGCAACAAGAACAGACATATGTCCTTCCATGTTCTTTACAGCGCAATATCAAGACAATATCTTGACAATATCAAGAAACTGGAAACAGTCCAAGTTTCCATCAAAAGAATGTATTTTAAAACTCTTGTATACACACACAATGGAACACTACACATGCTTGAAAAACAATGATGAAATCTTAACACTTTTATGACATAAAGAAGCCATTATGCTGAGTAAGGTTGAACAGTCACAAAAGGAAAACTCTTGTATGATTCACTACTATCAAGATAAGCACCAAGATGAAGACAGGCTTTGACTCCCAGGTCATGTAATCCAGTAACCCAGTCTGCCAAACAACGTGGTAGAGAGGGTGCCTAGCACCCATGAAGCATCCATCACCTTCTCTATACATCTTAAAAATCATTTTGACAGAGGAGGCCTCACTGCAGTTGGGATCAGTTTTACAAGATCAGAGGAAAGAGAGAGAGAGATGGTCATTTACTTGCTGTCATGCAAAATTGGGCTAAATTCACCCCAAATCAGCAAACATTCCAACCAAAATGATAAGCAAACCTTCCTGGAAACTCAATTGAAGATTGGGAAATGGGAGCATGTATGTTTCACAGAAGACAAGTACATTTCTACTAATTGGAAGACAGGAATGATCAACTTTCCATCATGAAAACAAAAGCTTCATACTACTTATATAGAAGCCAAGAAGAGAATATACCCTGTACTGTGATCCTAATTAGATACAAATGACCTAGTGTATTTCCATCCCTTGGTGACCTATGCCATGTGCTATAGCTGACTGGGATTTTAGACTCTTTTCTTTCCAAGAATCCAACATCTTTCATAGGCCCCAGTAGAAGGACTCCATGTAGAAACCACACTAAGTGAACTGGTTGTACCTCAAACTCATCTGAAGCCCCTAGACTCAAGCCTGAACTTCACAGTGTGGGGAGACGCAGAGGCTCACAGAACTGACAGTGGTCAGACATTGGCTCAGATCTCCTGCCATGAGGATGCCTCATGAAGGCTGGCCCAAGACTAATATACTTACTGTTTTGATGCCATCCTGATTTATTAACACATTAAAGGCCGATTTTTTTCTTAAAAATCATTTTATTGGGGACTCATACAGCTCTAATCATAATGTATACATACATACATACATACATATGTTGTGTCAGTAGTTACATCATTTCTGGGGTGGGGTGGGGTTCTTTTTTTTTTTTTTTTTTGATTTGGGAGAAGTAAACCAGTTTTATAGGGCAAGCAAGTTTAGGCAATTAGCATATCGTGATCTTCAAAATTAACAAGTGAAAGGCAGCACAGCTTCCAGTCAGGCTTCAAAGGCCAGGGCTGTTTACAGTTACAAAGGTGACGAACTACAAACCGCAGGCAACAAACTGCAACAGAGTTCAGGCATATCCTGCCTGTTGCCAGGTCAAGCATTTCCGGGCCAGACGGCTCCTGACAGGTCCCCCTTTTTTATTTTTTCAAGTAATATCCTCCCGGGAACTCTGCCTGTCTTAGGTTGTCAGGACACACACTCAGTCCTTACCCGTCGTCATCGGTCAATGGCCTACTAATGTCACCATGGCCTGTCTTAGGTTGGTGGTACAGAGTGCTCCTGATCTTACCCGTCATTGGCTGTCAAGTTCAGCTCATGGAGGCAGAGGGTCTTATCACATACTAGTTATGTGTGCCACTCTGTTCGAGATCGCTCATCTCCAAGCGACAATAATGAACTTGCAGGGGCCTTGCTTGAATGGTCTCAATCTGTTACTTAATAAATGTCATGAAGTTGTTGAATAATACTGGCCGTAATGAAAGCAAAAGCAATAAACTAATGAGGGGGCCCCAAAGTGGCAAGAGGTAAGGCAACAGTCCATTGAGCCCGGTCCACAGTGGATTGGTGGTCAACTCCTTTCTTCTCTTCTCCGAGTCTTCTTGCAGCCGCTTGATTTTTGTCTCTTACGATTCCAGATTTGTTGGCATAAAAACAGCATCTTTCCTATAAAGCCAAACAAATACCTCCCTGCTCTGCAGCAAGTAAATCTAAACCTCTTCTATTTTGTAATACTACTTCTGCTAAAGAATCCACCTGATCTTGCAAATCTTGTGCAGTGCCTGATGAGCCCTGCATATCCGAGATTAGCTGCCTAGAAAATTTGGTAACCGGTAGTTCCAAAGGCCACTGCAGTACTGATCCCTAATCTTACAAATAGGGCACCTAGTTGCACTGCCCTTTAGCTCTTCCTGCCATGTAATCAATAGCAGGGATAGGGACAGG
>PVJH01027865.1:6851-28179 GCA_004026705.1 Nesogale talazaci
CAGAGGCTTCCAGAATTCAACCCTGGCCCAGCATGCTTGCTGCCCTTGACAGGGGTCCTGGCTAAGTAAACACTTGCACACCACCGGCCGGCAGCCGCCCGCCCACCCACAGCCTCTGAAGGGGCTGGCTCTGCCCGGGGAGGTGGGCTGAGGGGCCAGAGGGGTGCCATTTGACTCGGTGGGTACAGAGGCCCACTCAGGAAAGCCGGCCAACCCCACCTGAGAGAGTCTTGGAGGCGTGGATAGGTCTTGTTTCTAGGGCCACATACCAGGGTGGGGGAGTCTGGTCAGTCTGCCCTCCCCAGCTGTTTGAATGGATGTGTGTCTGGGGGCCACTCTGTCCTTGGGTCCTGGTCCCAACTTCCCTTGCCACTGGTCAGTTCCATCTCAGCAACCCTGCAGCCCAGAGTGGAGGGACTCATGAGGAGTCAATCTTTTTGGAGCAGCTTTCTCCCTCCAGCGGCTCAGGGATTTGAACTGCCGACCTTGCAGTTAGTCGCCCACTACCTAACCTACTGCACCATCTGGCCATGTTGGCCCCTCCTTGGGCCTCCTTTACAGCATCCTACTCTGAAAAGACGCCTTCAGAGTCTTCACACCCAGATGGATAGCGTGAAGGTGGGGTAGAGAGGGGGAGCCAATCACAAGGAGGTACCTAACCTCTTCTCTGGAGGACGGACAGCAGAGGAGTGGCCGAGGGGAGACGTTGGACAGTGTAAGAGATGACAGAACAATAATAATTTATAAGACATCAAGGGTTGGTGGGGGGGGGGCAGCAGGGAGGGAGAGCAAAGCTGAAAAGCTGATGTTTGGAGAAGGATGACGGCAGCAGGCATGCGAAGGTGCTTGGCATAATATATGTCTGTATATATCGCGATAAGCGATGCCCGAGCCCCCAATAAAATGATTAAAAAAAAAGAATTATAAGTGATATGTCCCTGGCAACAAATGTTAACAATGCAATAAAGTATAAAAGAAAAAGAGAGAGGGAGGAAAGATTCTTCACACAGCCCTCTCCTTAAAGAGAGTCTCACCTGACCCTCTTAATAATTTAGATAAATAGATGTAGGATCACTTTTGTTTTTTCCCCCCTTTGATACATACACGGTCAATGTACACTCCTTATTCCCAAGGGGAAAAATCCCAGAGGCACTCTTAGTCCCTTCCCTTCCCTCCCCTCCCAGATCCGATGTCCATGTACACATTTCCAGAGGCGTTTCTCTGTCGTCTTTTTAAAAATCCCAACAGGTAATGCTTGAGCGTGGTGTAGAACTCACACAGAACAAAAGGGTATTCAGCGAAAAGCAGCTGCCCCTCCCATCCCCGACTGGAGCCTCCAAGTGCCCTCTCTAGAGGACGCCGCTCCCAGCTCCTCCGCTGGCTCCCAGCACTGTTCTGGCCAAGAACGCTCGGTCATGGCCTCCCCAGGAGAGAAACCAGAGGCGTCTGTTTGGTGGGCTGTGAGGGCCAGTCTAGAGAATGAGCAGGCTTGGAGCCCCGGGAGCTGTCATGGGCTCTTGGAGCAGGGGCAGAGCCCACCCAAAGGAGAGGACCGGGTGGGAACAGACTGCTGATTGGGTCTTTTCATCAGGCGCCCCGTGGTGGAGGGAGGGGGGTGCTGGACTCCGGCCTGCAAGGTCTCAGGGCCACGTCTGGGGTTACACGCCGGGCTTTATCAGAGGTACTGAGCGTGCTTGTCAAAGCCAGAGCGGGGCCCAGGTCTCCTGACCCCTGACCTCTGAACAATACCTTCCCCTGGAATAACCTCTGAGGTGTGGTCCATATGGGCGGGCCCGGTGGGATGCCACCCCCTGACCGCACTCACAGTTGTTCTCTCTGGTCTGGCCTGTTGACTCTGCATGATAGTACCTTTGTCCACGGAGAGGCTGAGCAGGCGCAGGTGAGGTCAGCTAGGAGTGCGGCCTGGGGGGTGGGGGTGGGGCGGATAATAGGGGCTGAAGGGCTGTGCTTGTGATTGAGGTGGGAGCCAGCTTTTGGAGAGGTGAGGGTGGTGGTAACTCAAGTCACTGGGTTATACAATGGAGGGTTTTCACATTGGGAAATACTGTATACTTTTTTTAAAAAACCATTTTATTGGGGGCTCGTACAACTCTTATCATAATCCCCACATCCATCCACGGGGTCAAGCAACTTTGTACATTCCTTTCCGTCGTCATTCTCAAAACACTTGCTTTCTGCTTGAGCCCCTGGTGTCCATTCCTCATTTTTCCCTTCCTTGACCCCTCCTCCATGAACCCTTGGTAATTGATAAGTTATGATTTTTGTCATGTCTTACACCATCTGACGTCTCCCTTCACCCACTTCCCCGCTGTCCGTACCCCAGGAGGAGATTTTATGTAGATCCTTGCACTCTGTTCTCCCTTTCTACCCCACCTCCCCTCTAGCCTCCCGTTGTCGCCTTTCTCCTGGTCCTGAGGGGTTCTCCGGTCCTGGATTCCCTGTGTTTCCAGTTTCTGTCTGTACCAGTGTACCTCCTCCGGTCCAGTGGGATCATAATAGGTCTAGCATCGAGAACTCGAGGACTATTGTATGCTTCGTCATGGCTGCACGGCACCCTGACTGGCTATATACTTGTCAATCTTAAATAGCTAGGTTCCTTTAAACAATTGATGAGGTAGAAAGAAATCACGCTGGCTATGGAACGCAAGAAAGAAAAGTTCCCCTCGTGGCAAAGCACAACCCCGAAAAACAAGCAGAGGGAAAGATTCGGAAGCGGATCATTCATCCATCCTAGCCCAACCATGTTCCCAGACTGCTTGGCGCATAAAGCCAGGGAGTGGGCCGACAGGTCCGCGGGCAGAGCCCCGGGCACCAAGTCCCATCGGATGCGTCTTCTAGCTGCGCTTCAGTTCTTCTGTCCAGTAACGTTGTAGCCTGTAGTTCGTGCAGGCTCATAGGATTCTCTTTTTGTTTGGTTAGCCTGCCGAACGGCATTTTCCGTCACAGGGTGGGGTGTGAGTCCGCGCCACCCCGGCTATGTGCTGTCCCCATTAGATGGATGTCAATGGTATATGATTTACTTTAAAACAACCCCCAGGCCCCTCACTGCCACCGAGGCAATACTGACTCGGTCTAGCCCTGTGGGGCGGGGCAGAGCTACCCCAGTGAGTTCCTGAGACTGCTGTCCTGGAGGACAGAGCCCATCTTTCTCCTGCAGCGTGGCTGGTGGCTTTGAACCACCAACCCTGAGGTTTGTGGCCCAACGGGTTACCGCTGCCCCGCCAGGGCTCTTTGATGTACTCAACAGACGCTTTATTAATAGAACCCAGGGCATTTCTGAGCGTTGACGTTCAAGGAAGACCCTGCAAGAATGTCCTCCCGAGCACGGCTTTGCTTTATTTAGCGTGATTTTCCTGGGGACGCGTGTCCGGGTGGAGCTCAGGGCTCATGCCCATTTTAGTGCACCTTGGTGCCTGCTTTCCCCCCAGGGCCGCCCCACACCCCCCAGTCTGCCGCCTGGCACCCTGTGCCTCCCTGTCCTTCTTCCCTGACATGGAGTTAGCTGGAAGGTCAAGCTTGTATTCCCATTCACCAGGCGTGGGTGGTGTGGTGTGTGCGGCCCATTGGCTTGGCGGCCCCTGTGGCATGTGTTAGTTGATGAGCCGGCCTAGATGAAAGGAAGCCCCCCACCAGCTTTTGCTCCCCCCAGGCTCGGGGGAGGCTGACTTTGGTGGGGGGTGGGGGGGAGTGTCTCTTGTGTGCCTCCTGGATGCTTGCCCTAACATGGCCCGCGCGTCTGAGCATGTGTAGCTCAGTGAGCGGCCTGGGAAGTGTCTAACAGCTACGTCTCACTGCAGGGCCAGAAGCCCGTGGATCTGAATTCCAGCTTGGCCTGCCGATACGCTATCTTTGCAGGTGGAGAGGCTGAGGCTTTATTTTTAAGACCGACAGGGATTTGCCCGTAAAAGTCCAGATTACCGATTCCTCTTGAGGGGAGGTCTGAGAGCCGGGGCCCCCACGTTTCCCACAGAGAGCCTGGGAGAAGCCCCTAAGGGCCAGAGTTCCACGCTCCCCTGCCGGCGGAGCAGCGCTGTGTGCTGGGCAGCGACGCGGGAAGACTCCCGCCCTCTGAGGTCCACTGTGGCTCGGCTGGAAAGTGCCAGTTTGACCTGGACGAAGGCAGCGTCCTTCGGTGAAATGTGATGGACGGTTTACCTTTTTCACTCCTGGTTATTGCGGTAAGACGGAGGCATCACGTGCAGGTCCCGAGCCGCCACCGTGTCTCAGTGCTCTTTTTTCAAAAGGCAGAACCAAACCTGTTCGTTGTCAGGGAGGCGAAGGCTTGCAGAGCCAGTGGGCCATTCGATTTCGTCACAGCCCCTCCCTGTACCTCTCACTGCACCCCGCTTCCCCTGGGTCTCCCTCCTCCCCAACATTCCGTCCTGGGGGAAGTGCTGCTGCCCTCGATCTTAAAGGGTCGGTGATCCCTGGCCCTCTTCCAAGTGCTCTTAGTGAGTGTCTCACAGCCCCAACTTCATGGGGCTGTGCTGTCACCCCCCTTAGCGGGGGGGGGAGGGGGACGTTGAAGAGAGCCACATTCAGTCTCTGCCTGAGCTGACCACCCGGCCAAGGGGTTCCTGGAGACAGATGTGCGCACAGCCCTCTGGAGAGCGGTGGGGTCCGTCCGGGCTGGAGGAGGGTGGTTCCCGAGCCCCTCCTCCCCATCTCTCTGGTGAACGGCCCCCCAGGTTGAGGCTCGGCAGGCCAGAGACTCAGGCCCTGACCCACTGGACCCCCACACACACCCAGGTCTCGACTGCAGGCAGCGATGCGTATCTCCTTTTGTGCCTGACCTTCACACTCGCACAACGGTGACCACCGCATGCCGGCCGATTGTCTCGCAGGCTCCCGAATGCACTTCATCAGTATAATTCAGCAATCTGACTGACTCCTTTACCTAGCCTGGATGACCACTCTGCCTGGTTAATGCCCACACCAAACTTGATTCTGACCGATAGGCCCCAATAGGACAGGCTAGAACTGCCTCCGTGGGTTTCCGAAAAGACTGGAAGTCCAAAGCCTCATCTTTCTCGTCCAGAGCGACTGGTGGCTTTGAACGGCCGGCCTGGTGGCTAGCTGCTGAGCACGTTGCCACCACGCCACCCGGGTTCCTGTGGGATGGGGCTGCCGACCCCGTTTTACAGACGGGGAGACTGAGGCTCCCAGCCTACGCCGGCATGTCTGGTCTCTCCCCAACCCCATGTCTTTGAAGGAGCGTGATTGAAACGGTCGGGTTAGGTCGGGTTAAGCAGGAAGGAACGTTTGCTCGAGGGATCTGTGGGAAAGCAGGGGCTTGAGCCTGCAGTTAAGGTGGACAGAAGGGCTTGTGCTCTCCCGAGGCTCACTCTGAAGACACCCCCCCCCCCCACCTTCCTGGAACCTGGCTAGGCTCCCGTTTGAGCCAGACAGTTCCCGTTATTCCAGAGTCGACTCGTGCAGATGGTTCAAGTCCAGGGAGCCCGAACAAGGTCCGTGTTCTCTCTCAGCTGTCCCCTCTCTGTGCAGTCCAGCTGGGGGGGTGAGGGTGGGGGTGGAGTGTGGGGTGTGGCTGCTGCCACTCTGCTAACTCTTCCCAGCATGGTCTGGACCCCCAATCCCCTTTTCCTCAGTCTGTGGAAATTCTGGGCCAATTTTCCAGAACAGGGGTCCCTTAGCCGGCCTGCGAGCCCACGCATGGGTTTAGGGATGCGTGAAGAAGCCCAGGATGGGCTCTTGGAGCAAAGGGATCAGTTTGTACAGGGAGGGTCTGGTGAGGACTGAGGCAACAAAGAGGCCCTTTGCCCTGGGTCATGGAACCGGGGCTGGGGTGGGGGCAGTGGGCTAAGCATGGGTTCACATCCACCAACTGAGATCTATCGTCTCAGAAATCCACAGGGGCCCAACTCTACTCTGCATTCGAGAGTCCAATAGGAGTGGGTATTGACTATGAGTTTAAAGGCCACGCTTCTCAAGCTGTGGGTCGCAACCCCTTTCACAGGGGTTGCCCGATTCCTCGCAGTAGCAGAATGACACTGATAAAGTAGCAACGAACATCATTTTATGGTTGGGGCGGGAGTGGTGGTGGTCACCACACTGTGAGGAACTGTATGAAAGGGTCATGACATTAAGAAGGTTGAGAACCACTGATTTAAGGTATCCCCATCCCCATCGTATTGTTAAGGATGCTGAAACAGAGGGGTGGGTTGGGTGGGGGGAGGCGCTCACACTGTAGTTAAAGGTGCATACAAGAATTAAACCCACAGCTGGCAGTCGAATCCAGGGAACACCCCCCACCCCACCCCATCCTCCTTGGGCCCCGTGCTGTTTGTTGGGGCAACAGTTGAGAGTGGGGGTGCTCAGGGCCTCCTTGGTAGGTAATCAATGTGTGGGAGCCTGGGCTCTCGCGTTTGGGTTTTTAGAAAGCTCCTCCCCCATGCCTGCTGCTCCACCCCGGCTCAGAGCTGGAGCCCTGAGCAAACACAGGTGTGTTTTTGTCTCTGGGCGCCCAGCCTGGCTTCCCCAGGAAGTGCTGCCGACTGCTTTCTCCATCGCTTTTCCGCTTTCAAAAGCAGCGGCTTCTGACAAAAGCCTTCTCTTCCTCCTTCCACCCGCCCCCATGCCTCACGCCCCACACCCCACTCCACCATGGGGCAGAAAAGCAGTGGGGTTACAGCAGCAGCTATGGGGGATGCCAGGCCATTTCCCCCTCCTGCCTTGACCGGGTCAGCCGGGCCTGTCTTGTTGAGTGTGGGGCCTCCCCTGCTTTGGGATCAGGAGGAAACCCTCCTCAGAAGGCTGGCAGGGGTCTCGGAGGGGTGGGGAGAGCAAAGGGTGGTGACAGCTCATGATGGTAGCAAATGAGCCAAAGACCCTCAGCCCCAACATGGAGGGTCTCTGCATGGCACAAGAAGCTGCCGGGTGGAGCACCAACCCCCCAGGCACTCCTTGGACTCAAGGCCCAGCCCCCAGCACCTCCTGGAGTGTAGTTCTCTGCTGACACACGGGGGGCCATATCCACAGGCAGCATCAACTGGTTAGTTTGTCTTTCGGCTCCCAAGGGAATGTATAAATGGATGACTATTGGGTTCACAGTACCAGCACTTGAAGGCAGGCACCCCGGGAATGCCCTGCTGTGTCCCATTCCAGAGGATGGGAAGTGCTGCTGAGGGTCCTGTCACTCCTCTGTCCACCACTCACAGGCCTCCTTTGATCTTGCAGGACCCGCCAGCTCCGAGTCTGTGTGACACTGAATTCCTCGTCCAGGGGTCCATGTTTCTGACCCTAATAGCTTGCCGACTGCACTAGGGCAGGGTTTCGCTCTTGTTCTGGCTGCATCCCTGGAGACTCTAGAAACACAAAGGTGAACCTGGGGGCGCTATCTTGGGAGCCCCCGGGTGGCAGTAGAGAGGAAAGAGTAGAAAGGGGACAGGGAGCTGGCAGGTGGCCGTGCAGCGTCTTCGGTATGTGGTGGAATGCGGAATAAGTCGACCGCGGGCCTCGGACTCTATGCGTCCAAGCCAGGCACGGCAGTGTCTACTCAGAAGGCTTCCTGGAGGAGGTGATGTCTGAGGCCTGATCTAGAAAGATGCGTGTGACAAGCGAGAGGTAGTGCAGGCTGCCTGCTCCCCGGCTGCGTGCCGGTAGAAAGAGCTGTGGAATTCTGTGGGGGTGACGACGTTCCCAGTGAGACATGACTTGAAGACCTGGGGGCGGGGTGTGTGTGTGTGTGTGTGTGAGAGAGAGAGAGAGAGAGCGAGAGAGATGCACACTCACTCTCATCCCTTGTCTGCACTCCTGCCTGTCTCTTCACACCCACTCTTCATGACCCATGCCATGCCATCTGCCCCCCCGCAACTGCGTGGTCACCCTGATTGGGAGTTCCCGTGGGCAGGAGGAAGTCGTGGGGTCAGGAGTCTGGTGACCTTTCCAAGGAAGATGAGTGTGGCAAGCCAGAGGTCTTGTGGGAGGAGGGGCATCTCGAGGGTGACCTGCCATGGTGCCAGGAATACGTCACTCCTGCCAGGGGGGCGTGTGGGCAGAGGACCCACTGGCCCGGGTGGGAACTGAACTCACTTGGTGCAGAGAGGGCAGCCGTTGGCCAAAGCCCATGTCTGATCGGGAGCCAGTGGTCCTCTCTCAGACCTGAGTTTTACGCGTGGTTCGCGCTCCGTTTGGTTCTTGGGTTGGCTGAATCGCTTTGTTCCCTGTTTGAGCCAACGGACGGGTGGCGGTGTTGGCACAGGGCAGCTTGGTGGGAGTCGCGCAGTGGGTCTTGCCGCCGAAGCTTCGGGGCGGCTGCTGGCTCCACCCCACCTTCCAGCCACATCACACCAGAAGCTGCCACCGAGTCGAGGCCGACTCACCGTGACCCCGCAGGACAGGGCAGAGTGGAATGGAAAGCCCTGTCTTGTTCTCCAGCTGGTGGTCTCGAACTGCTGACGCTGGGGGTTGCCGTCCAAGGCATAACCGCCGCACCACCAGGGCCCCTCCCAGCATCCTCCATCACGCCCCCATTGGGCAGTCTGTGCATGGAGCCCCCCTGCATTCCCTCTGCCCCAGAGGCACGCCTGGACGTTTGGGGGTACGGACCTTTTGCCCTCGCAGGGCACACCTTGGGGACCATTGCGACTCAGGGAGAGACTGATCACGGGCTCTTCTCTGCTCCGCCAGACGTTCACGGCATGGTGCAATTCCCATCTCCGAAAGGCGGGCACGCAGATCGAGAACATCGAGGAGGACTTCCGGGACGGGCTGAAACTCATGCTGCTGCTCGAGGTCATCTCAGGTGAGCCAGGTCCTGGCCGGGGCGGGGGTGGGGCACGGCGCACAGAAGGGGACTGGCCCTGGGGCAGAGGCAGTGCAGGTGGGCTGGGTTCTGTCCTGACACCTCTGCTGCGGGCCTCCTGACAGAAGCTGGGAGTGACACGGATAGACTCAGGCGCTGGTATCCCAGACGTCATTCCTGACTCTGTCCTGAACCCACAGGCCATCCCTGGGCCAATCTCTTTGCGGTCGTATTCGTAAGACAGCAGAGATATGGAGGGTGGTTTCTGCAGTCTTTCCTATGCTAAAGTCATAGGACCCTATGGTGAAGAGTACAGTCAGAATGAATGTGCGAACCTTGATTCTCTTCCTTCCTTCCTTCCTATCTAACCACTTACCCACCTACTACCTATCTACCCACCTACCAATCTACTGCCTACCCATCTACCTACCCTCCATCTACCTATGTACCAACCATCTACCCCCTTACCAACCTACTATGTATCTACTGACCTGCCTCCCTCCCTCCCTCCCTCCCTACTTAGCTATCTACCCATCTACCTTACCTTCTTACCTACCATGCTGTTACCTACGTACCTATCTGTGTACCAACCTATCTACTCACCTACCTATATACCAACCTACTATTTACCTACCTACTAACCTATTACCTGTCTACCTCCCTACTTACCTACCTACCCACCTACCTTACCTACTTCCCTGTCATCCTATTACCTACCTACCTATCTACATACCAACCTACTGTCTACTCACCGACCTATGTACCAAACTACCTACCAACCTATTACCTACCTACCTACCAACCAACCTAATATCTTCTCACCTGTCCAACCTATTACCAACCTACCAAACAACTATCTATGTACCGACCCACCTCCCAACCTTCCAATTCACCGATCTACCCACCGACCTATGCACATCCAGGTGACGCCAGCCCAAGATCAACCTCTAGGCTTGGGTTTGGGGGATCTAAATGTCTTGACGGTCTTCTCCACTTGAAGATTCATCTCAGCTCTCTGGGTGTTTTTCCTTCACCATTCCCACAAGGCTGGTGACTTCTACGATTCCAGCCTTGTTCATACTCCAGGCAGTCTTAGCTACCCTCTGCATTTTGCTTTTTACCTTGAGAGACTGTCCAGACTTCTCCCCAGAGCCCCTCTTGAATACCAAGCCACTTTGGATGGGCGTCTCCACCCAGATGTCTCACAGTGCCCACAAGATTGTCATGTCCACAGTCTACTGCTGTTCCTGCCCCTAACCTCCCTCCCCCGTTCTCCTGCAGGCTTCCTTATTCTTGATAAACGATAACACTGTCTATCCATTCTCTTGCATCTAATCCAGAATTCCTTTTAGACAGCTCTTTCTTGTTCCTCTTTTCCATTTGGTATTCAAATTCTGTTGATGATATTTCCTCGTTTCATAACCCTCTCGTACCCTCTTCCACCACAGTGTCAATGCAGGCCTGTGCCGGCGCCCAGCGAGCTGCGAGCCTCCCTCCCTCTGTGGTGAAGGCCAGGCAGCATGGTTCTACAGGCCAAATACGGTCATGCCGGTCCCTGCCCCAGACCTTTCCGGGCCTCCCCAGAGCTTTGAGCAGGCCGTCCACATTCCTCAGCCGAGTCTGTTCACCAAAACGGGACTTTCTTGTGGCACAGAGGCTAAGGCGCCCAGCTGCTAACCCAAAGCCCGCGGTTCCAAGGGACCTGGCCATGCTTGGGGGGCGTGCGGTCTTCTGTGCCCGTACAGTTCACAGCCTTGAGAGCCACGCGGGGTCGTGCGACGCCGCCTATAGGAGCCGTGTGAGCTGGGGCTGACACGGCGGTTGTGGGGGCCCCCAAAGGTGCCAGACCCTCTGCCAAACGTGGAGCCATGCGGTGCTTCCCGGGGTGAGGAGCCCCCCAGCACCTCCGTCTTTGCGCCAGCTCCAAGCGCCGGCTGCACTGTCCGTCCCCACTTCCTTTCCCAGCACGCCTCCAGTTGTCAGAAAACAACTCGGCCTGACTCTTTGTCATCTTCCCATCAAGACACGGGGTTCCTTTTAGAGCCCTGCCCCGCCCTCCCCCCATCACTCCTCACCCCACTTTTGCTGCCTGTCCTCGTGAGGTCCTGTTAGAAAGCAAGCAAGGGACACACCAGCTGTGGTCACGTTGATTCCAGCTCATGGTGGGACGCCCTGCACCCTCTAAGGTCTCCAATGACCGGTCTTTTTGGAAGTAGATCCCCGGGCCTTTTTTCTTAGGTTCTTCTCGAACCACGAGCCTGGAGGTTAGCAGCTGAGACTATGGATCGTTTATAGCACCGTATTCGTGAGTTCTCGGTGTGCCAGCTGCCGCCTGGTAGAGGCAGGTTTGGGGCTGACTTGTTTCCGGCCCTGTGAGAGACTGAGCGGCTGAGGGCAGGGACTCCCGCAGGCCCACGGTGCTTGGGACTGTACTTGGTACATGTAGCCCTAGTCCTGATGACTGTGTGGTCGGGCCGGACTCTGCCTCCAGGGGCATCGCACAGGCCTGTAGACCAGGCCTGTCCTTGCCCGGGGCTGGGAGACATCAGGGTGACCAGATACTCACTGCTCTTTGTACCTCTGCTGAGTGTGTGACGGGGTCGAGGAGACAGGGGTGCCGCCCCCAAAGAGAGGCTCTGAAAGCGCGGCCCCTGGTCATCACCGCCAAACCTTCCGATCTGTGCCTTCCAAGGACAGATTCACAACCCTTTCCCCAGATGCCCCCCGCTTGGAAATTTGGGAGCCGGAGCAAGAGAGCCAGCAGTGTGGGGTAGCCAGTCCTCGGGGTGATCTTTGTGCAGACCCAAGTCAGCCACGGGTCTAGGCCCTCTGTGTGTTTAACCATCACCCTCACGCTTTCTTCACCGAAGAGATCCCATGCTTCCACAGAAGGGAGGTCGCCCTCAGGGGGAGAAGGCTGGACGTGCACTAGCCGAGAGAACACTGAGGAGCCTCCTCCATAGGCTCTCTGGGAGCTGGAAAGAGCACAGTCTCTCACGGGGGACACTGTTCCCAGGATGCCACACCACTGTTGGGTTTAGAGCTGACTTCAGAGGGTCGTTGCGGTGTAAGAGCGACTGTTCAGAGGTCTGTTCAGTGTCATTGTTCTACACCAGGCCGTTGTGTAGTGGAGGTCACCCAGCTCCAGAGGCTCCAGACAGTCTGGATCCTGTGAATGTTTAAAGTTCTGTTCTGCACCACCCCTCCTTTTGATCAGGGGTCTTCTGCAGTATCTTTGATCCAGTCATTTAATGGTACCTGACCGCCACCCGGCTCTAGTCTCCTGACAATCAGGGGGCTGTTCTCCCCCCATATCTTTGGAGAACCTTCTTTGCTGTCTGTTCTTTGTGTGTCCCTCGTAGCGTGGTTCTCTTTCAGCCGCGCTTGCCTGCTGGGCTACCAGTCCGTGAAGATAGGACATTGTTGTGGAGTGGCGGGAAGCAGGACAGACAGACGTCCCTCCTCCTCCATGTCTTGGTGGAGGGGGGCGTGGTACACTCCCACCTCTTGGATAATAGCACCTCCTCTCCCCTCTCGGTCTCATCAGGTGAGCGCCTGGCTAAGCCGGAGAGAGGCAAGATGAGAGTGCACAAGATCTCCAATGTCAACAAGGCGCTGGATTTCATCGCCAGCAAAGGGGTCAAGCTGGTGTCCATCGGAGCCGAAGGTGAGTAAGGCCTGTCCTTGGCTGCCCCGGGGAGCCCGACATTATGTCCTCCGGCTTCCCTCACCTGCTGCCCCGATGGCCAGTTCCCCAGCACCTCCCTCTGGTCAACCTGTGGGTTCTTCCAACTAAGAGCAGTCTTTCCAGCCTTAGGTCTTCTCTTTCATGGTTCCACACTCAGAGCCTGTCCCCACTCCGTCCTAGTGCACTGGATCCTGTGGGAGAGGGGAGGGCTGGTGGCCCACAGACCAGCCTGTGCTCTGCTGGGACTTCTGTGGGTGGGAGAGCACAGGCACGGGGTGCTGGGGGTGGAGCCTGAGGCCTGGTAGAGTCTTCCAGCAGGGCAGCCCCCACGACCCACATCCTTTTTGTCTTCAGTGATCGTGTCAGGTAGGTGAGCATCATGGAATGCCAGATTCATAAAACAAAGTGTTATTGTATTGAGGGAGTACTTGAGTAGAGACCCAATGTCCATCTTCTATTTTAATACTTAACATATAAATATATGTACATAGATCTATATCCCAGTCGTTATGTGTAAATATATTTACATATGTACTCGCCTGTATTTAGGCCTCTATAAATGTCCTTTGCCTTCTAGGTCTTTCCTCTAATTCCTTTTATTTTTTTCCTCCTGTCCCACTGTCATGGTCTACCTTCATTTGGCGCTCAGTAGTTCCTCTTGGCTGCATTGCCCTTGAGCAAACCCCACCAGGCATCCTGTGCTCTTCTTGCTTTCAGTTTCAGATCATTCATTGTCCCCTTGTCCCTGGGAGTGTGGGCTCTCCCTCCCAGTCCCCCTTCCCCATGCCCCCCTGCTGACTCACAGCGACCCTCCAGGGCAGGTGGGAACCGCCTCCGTGAGTTTCAGAGACTGTCACTGCTGACTGGAGCAGAAAGCCACATCTCTCTCCCGCAGAGCAGCTGGTGAAGAAGTGGCTGGAATTTGACTGTGGAGGAAGGGCTTTTATCAGGAGACCTTGGGGAGGGAAGCTTGATGGCTCCCCTTGCCACGATTCTGGGGGTGGTCTCAGTGACCTCACATCCGTCTGCAGGAGGGAGGCGAGGCGAGTGCGGTCGCTGAAGCATTGGCAGGGGAGGTGGCGCCGGGTTCCAGCTTCTCTCGCGTGAAATTCCTTCAGCATGTCGTTGATTTCTCGGTCCAGACAGTGCAGGGGTCAGGGAGAAGCCCCGGCTGGGAACAGCTTTGCCATAGCTGTAGACCGGGAGTGGCAGGCACACGCCTCAGCCCCACCCTGCCCCTGGTGAGCACACCAGCTCCTCTGTGACTGCTCTCCCTGATGTGCTCGGGGTGCACCTGGCTGTCATCTCCTCTGGGACCCAGGGGTCCAGACACACCTTCTCCCCGCTGGAGATGAGGTCTGTGGTGCTCACATACTTTCACGTCAACATGTTAAAATAGGTTGTCAGGGTGGAGTCTAGCCTGTCAATCAGGTCATAGCCAATTATGCCTCCGTGTGGGTGTGGCCTTCTCCTGAGTATCCTGGGAACTCCTGTCTTCCTCCCTGGAGGCGGGACACTTGCTGCTTGACATTCCTGATGACAAGCCACATGAAGCCACGCTGATGCAGCCCGAGCCCTGGTGCTGGAGGGACCACCTGAAGACCCACTCCAGCGCTGAGAGACTTCCACTGCCACTGGGTCCACAGGACTTTCCACCCACCGGCCTGCGATCTTCCTGCGGTCGGTGTCGTGGCATATGTTGTGTGAGTCTGAAGAGGAAGTCATAGACTGGTAGTGACAGAATAGACTGGTATGGGACAATAGGGGGGAATATCAGACTTAGGAACTTGATCTGGGCTGGGCTGTTTTCTCATATACAGTTACTCTCTGATAGAGTGTCTCGGAATTTGTTTCTCCAGTCACTTTGGACGAACACAAGGTCCTTCCTGCTGGGATAGGGTCTGCCACGCCCTCATCCCTCTGAGGGCTGGCGTAGGGGCTGGAGGGGTGGAGTGGCCTGCGCTAATTGGGCACACCCCAGTTTCTTTCCTGTATGTGTGGGTCTCCCCCTACCCCCACCCCCCACCCCCCGTTTCCTGGAGTGGGGCTGCTCCTTTGGCATGGACGACAATTCAGTAACACAAAGCCCGGGGTGGGTGGGTGAGTGGCACCGGGTGAACAGGGCACCGTGGGGAGGAGTGAATCAGAAAGACTGCTCGCAGGAGGCCTGGTGCAGCAGGGGGCTTGCGCCCGAGGGCAGGCAGCCGAGCTCAAGTCCAGCAGGTGGTCCAGGCACTTGGCCTTGACAGAGTGAATGTGTGCGGGCAGGAGCTGAGCCGCCAGCCCTGCATCCCCTAGGCTTCTGGAGACCCTGACTGGGGCTTCGCAGCAGCCCCTCTTCTACTGTCCCGTGCGCAACAGGGATTGATGGTCCTGCCGGGCACCAGCCCCACGTTTGGGCGTCCTTGAAGCTGTGGCCGCAGCCTAGGAAGGTGGGGTGGGCTCCACCCAAAGCCGGAGCTACAAGCCGGCAGTTCAAAGCCACCAACTGCACCTGAGGAGAGAGATGAGGCTCTCTGCACCCCTGAAGATGTTCGGTCTCTTTAGGAGAGTCCCAGGGGCAGTCGTTCTGCTCTTCTCTGCAGCGTCAGCATGATTTGAGAAGCCCATCCTCCAGCCCTGGAACCCACCCCCCCTCTTCATGGCAGCAGACAGCCTGTGTCAGTCCGGGTAGACTGGAGAAACCAATCCTGACACCCTCTTGTGTGTGAGAGAGAGAACTTCAGAGCAAAGAGCGCTGAAGAAAACACCCATCCAGCCCCGTCCTGATCAAGTCCCTAAGTCCGATATCACCCCATAGGTCAATACTAGTCCCTCAGTTCCTCTTCAGACTCACACAGCCACGCGATGACGCCGGATGCAGGAAGGTCACAGGCCAGCGGGTCAAAAGTCTTAGGCATCTAGTGGTGGCGGAAGCATCTCGGCGCTGGCGTGGGTCTCCACATGGCTCCGCCAATTCCAGGGCTCTGGCTCCATCAGCTTCTCTCCAGGTGACTTGTCAACAGCATGTCTCACAGGGAGTGAGCGTGCCTGGCCTGCAGTGGCTGTTTATCTCTGTGGTAGCTCCAATCGAGGTCATCAAGCTGCGGTGACCCGGTTGACGGGCCAGACCCCACCCCTTCCCGGTGGACAGATCGTCTATCTGCCACACAGCCCCCTCTTTCCCTCGGGGCAGCTGGGGTGAGGGGTGGGGGTTAACGACTGACTTTGTAGCTGGCCGCCCAGGGCTGACCATGGTCCCACCAGCACTCCTCTCCGGCACTGTATTGGACAGTGGTCTGTCGTTACCCATGGGTTTTCCTGGGCCGAGGTTTGTAAGTAGGTCGCCGGGAACTTGTTCCTCGTCTGTCTCAGACTGGCCACTCTGCTGAACCCCACCCACCGTGGATTGACGCCGTCAGTTCTTGAGATACCGTGGCAACCAGCGTCACAGCTATCCATAAGCCACCATCCTTTCCCCGACTCAGCGACGGCAGGGGCTGGGGACCCCTCCTGGGCTGGAACCAAGTGTGTCTTCATCATCAAGATACTGGGCATACAAGCTAGTCTGCACTCTGCACACCATACCATGTCCCCGAAGCCCCTGAGCCTCACAACCACAATCGCTCACAGCCCTGCTCGGAGCCCACACCGCAGACCTGATCCTGCCAGGAGGGGACTGAGCACTCTTCTTTGTTCTTGGTCCCACCTGCGATGATGCCACCTGCCCCAGGAGTGCCAGACGCTCCTGTGTCTTTGACAGATACGTTGGAGGCGCCTTCTCCGAACTGGGTGCTTGGCGGGGCTCTTCAATGAGCCTAACAAATGCCCAGCATCCCCACCCCTCATCCCTCAGCAAAGCTCACTGCTCTCAAGTCTGCTCTGACTCACCGTGTGTCAGCCTGGGTCAACTAGAGAAACCAAGCCGTGGACACTGTCATATGTACAGAAAAGAGCTTTATGTACAAGAGCAGTTGAATATTGAGAAAACATCCGGCCCAATCCAGATCAAGTCGATAAGTCCAACATTAGTCCCTATGTCCCACACCAATCTGTAAAACCCTCCCCAGATGCACGAAGCACACGCAGTGACACTGGATGCAGGAAGCTCCCAGCCAGTGATCGGGAGGTCTTCTGGATCCAGTGGCGTTGCAAGCGTCTTTGCGCTGGCAGGGGTCTCCACGTGGCTCCTCCAGTTCCCAGGGTTGCATCAGGGTAGGTCCATGTGGCTTCTCCTCAGGGATGTGTCGCAGGAAGTGAGCAGAGAGAGAGTCTCTCCTGCCTCCAAGGAGGAAATCCAGGAGTTCTCAGAATTCCCAGGAGAAGGCCACGCCCATGCCAAGGCCCCATTGGCTATGACCCGATTGACAGATTAGACTCCACCCCTTCACTCTTAATCCTCCTCCATAGACACCAGGTTTTGTAACCACCACACACAGTGGCCCTGTAACAGTGAAGCAGGTGTAAAATGGCAGAGGGGGGCAGCCTTACGTCTTGGTGAGAAGGTGTGTGAGTGCAGGTTGGGAGGGAGGAGCCACGTGGGTGTGGGGCAGAGGGGTCCATGTAGCTGAGCTGGGAGGGAGGGGTTGAGAGACAGCTGGCCAGGCCATGGGAGCTGCTCACTCGCTGACTTTGACTGGGGGCTGGGCAGGTGGGAGAGCCCTGTGGCTTGAACCAGGGGGAGGCGGCCATGTTCTTGGTGTGTCCCCCCGACTCCAGCACACGGACCAGTAAGAAGTGTCTTACGGCAAATGCCTTTGGGCAGAAAGCTCCCTGGGCATGGGCTGGGTGTCAGAGACAGGGCTGCTGTCAAATTGTTGAAAAGTCATTTCTGTGTTTCTCATGTTAACCAGTTTACACTCCTGGCTGAGGAGGGGCGGCCTTGTTAGCATCTAAAGGTGTGTGCGTATGTCTGCTAGTTGAGTAGCCTGGGAGATGGGATTGCTCTGCTTTCAAGCCTTTGAATGCTCCTAAGACCCGGCTGTTGGTCGTTCAGAATGTTTTGCCAATTGTCTGTCTGCGACTTTGGCCCATTCATGTGTTAGACTTTTCTCAGCATTTAGAGAAAGACTTTGGATGTCACCGATGCCAGTGGCAACTACAATGCCGGACCTTTCTGCGCTGACTCCTCAGCCACAGCCCTGCAAAGGGCTGGAGCCTGTCTCACCTGCAAACACTCGGGGTGGGGATGGGGGCTGCCGAGCAGCTCCCGGTGGATGGGTGGGTCTGTGCCTCTGGGAGGGGCACTGGTGGGGCAGGCAGGAAGCGGCATATCCTGTCCCTGGCCAGTCTGGGCGCTCTTTGTCCTTGGCACAGCACCCTGACCCCAGGTCCAGCTCGGTGACCAGACGCCAACCTTGCCCCCTGTGCTGTAGCTTGTTGGTCTTCGAGCGGCATGTCCTTTTGCCTCGGCTCTGAGCGTGCCTTCCATAGCAAAATTCCACTGTGGCTCTACCGGGTTTGTGGGGAACTAGCCCCAGGGGGCCTGGCTCAAGGAATCGCTGTTCCCTGGAAGTTTCTTTCTCCCTCTCGTGATTCAGTCTGGCTGGAGGAGGAGACACCATGTTCTCTGAGGGACTCATCCTCAGCCGAGAGTGGCCCTTTCCACTGGCCCGGTTCCCCTCGCCTGGGCCAGAAGCCAGCATTTCCCCGTGTGTCCCCAGGACCATCACTTGTCCGATGTGTTCCACTCCTCCAAGGGCTTGTTTGTGTTTGTCGTCCCTGCCTTCCACCTTGGTACGGGGGTGGGGAAGCGCTTTTTTTTTTTTTTAACAATGGGATGTGTAGCATTCACCGTTTAAAAAGTGTCCCCCTGACGGAGCGTGGGGAAGCATCCCTTTGTCACCATCTGGAAGCTGACTGGCTGTGGGAGACCCGTGTTATAACGTGCCCGATTCCTGGCAGTATGAGCTTGCGGGGTGGGTCAGCGGGTCACTCAAGATGGCAGTTGCCATGAAGGGCAACGGAGGTGGACGAGGCTGCCCTCTTTCTACAAGGCTGGGGCCAGGCAAGCCTCCAGCCTCCCTCCTCAGACGCCGGCCGCTCCTCCCACCCCAGGCTGCACCTGGCTGGGCTTGGTCATCTGGCAGTAACCACACTGACCTCACGGTGATGCTCCTGGAGAAGGGAGTTTATGAGGGGGTCAATAGCACCTCACAGTCTGGTCAGCAAACAGTAAAACGACAGTCATCAGGCTCCTCCTCCAGCAGAGGGCGGGGTCTTTCTTAGGGTCTTAGCCCCTTGGCCACGTGGTCCTCTGGCCATTGCCTCCCTGGGGCAAGAAGCCAACCCGTCCCTCAACCTGTTAGTCCCTTGGTGTCAGGCCAGGTGAGGAGAAGGTATCCCGTATGTAAGTCATGGCCCTGCTGCTGTGAGCCTCCTGGCCATGGTCTCCGCCCTATCAGGTACATCCCGTCTCAGGGGCCTCGCCCGCTTCAGACAGAGATCTCGGATGTGCTCCCCCTGGGCTGCTTCCTCAGACAGGGTTCCTTCTTTGTGCGGAGGACTGAGTGGTCACCGACCCTCACCAGGCCCCTCTCACCATGTCACGCATGCCCGGTGTGCATCATCCCATCTGATCCCTGGTTGGGGCTTGCAGAGACATGGGGAGAGGAGCCACGTTAAGACATGTCGTCGCCCCCAGACAGCATGTCCACCACAGAGGTTGTTCAGCTGGCCACTTTCTGTAGCACGGACTTTGGGTGTGTGTACGGGTGGGGGTGGGGGCGCCTCTTTGAGAAATGTGGCTGTCCCGAGCTCCTCTTCTCCCAGGGCTTCTGGGACCGCTGTGGCGGCCTAGGAACGCTTCCCCAATCTGAGCCTGCATGGAGAGGCTGGCAGGTCCTGCCGGACTCCCTTCTCCGTGGCCTTTGCTGTCTCCAGGAGCAGCTAAGCAAACCCTACGTGTCTGGCTGGCTAGGGCGACGAGAGCCACGCATCCGTGTGTGAGAAGGCGCTTCCTACCAAGGACCAAAGTGGTTTATCAAGAACACATCCCAGCCCAGTCCGGCTCAAGCTCATACGTCTGCGGGCAGTGGATAGGTCCCTCTTCTGACCCACGCAGCCCCGGGCATTGATGCAGGACGGTCAGGGCCGGTGGAGGCAAAGTCCTGTGGATCCAGCGGCAGTGGCGGTGGTATCACAGAATTCTGGCAGCAACCAAGGTCAGGCAGCAGGATGGGAAGGGGAGCCCAGGGAGGGTCCCAGGACCCACCTTCTGAGAAAGCCACGCCCACAAGCGGCCACCATCCTCCGGAGAGCACCACTGCACTTTTCACCTCTCTTTTACGTGGACAGGAAATTACATAACTGCCGCGTCATCTCTGTCCTCTGGGAGCACTGCTCAACAGACGTCTCTGCCGGCGATCTGGGGTATCAGAAGAGTCCAGCTTCAGATACATACAACACGGGTTCAATAGGCAGTTGTACAGTGCTAGTTATTATTTATTATGATACAGATATAGAGATCATGATAGAGGAAAAACAATAAGAGAAATATGTCACATCATGGTAGCGTGCTCACCCCCGCCCCGTTTGGTGATCCATGTGGAGAGAGAGAGAGAGTGGGGGAAGGGATTACATGATGAGGGAGAGGAGCCGAGAGCAAGCGGCCCTCAGGTGTAGCAGAGAGGCAGGCAGGAGGCAGGAGCACAAGGCAGGAGCAAGCAAGCATGAATTTTCCCCGTTCAGATAACCTTTATGGAGGACATGTGAGCCCTCTTCCCACCCGTCAGGACATGTCACAAGAAGGGGCTGTCGGGACTGAGCCCCGGCGGCGTAAGTGGTTGAGTGCGGGACTGCGGCCCGCGGGCTTGGCGCTTCAAATGCAGTGGTGGCTCTCAGGAGCAGCGCTGGGTACCTCCCACGACTACCAGAGGCAGTGATGCCCCCCACTCCCCACCCCCCCAAAAAAGAAGGGGCTGTCATAAGGGTTATAAGGTGATAATGACTTAGGAATGTCTATGTGACTAAGGGGAGAGGAATGTAATAAGGAAAGACTTCAGACCCCTGGGGGTAGATGAACAGGTCTGTCTTGTTAAGGGTCATTGACAATGGCTCCTGAATCTCCTTGACGGGCCTCAAGGGAAGTGAACCATCATTCTAACTTGAGTCAGCAGTCTTCAGATAACCGGGAGCCTCAGGAGAATAGCTAACTTAACTTGCACACTAAATGTTGGTAAATAGCTTGCTTACTATTTTGGAGGATGTAATAGTGGAAAAGTCCTGTCTTCATCCCACAATGGGGTACTTTTCAATTTTATTTTTTATTGCGGTGGTTAGACTGGCAACAAAACATTTGCCATCTCCTCAACCGTCACACAGAGAGTTGTGTAGTACTGCATCTGCTCTTCACGTGTTGTTCAGCCGTCATCATCCCTGAATAATGCCTGTCCTAACGTGTCCGGCTGGTGTTTCCGTAGAAATCGTGGACGGGAACGTGAAAATGACCCTGGGCATGATCTGGACCATCATCCTCCGCTTTGCCATCCAAGACATTTCTGTGGAAGGTAGGTCTTCCATCTCAGGGAAGAGACCCTTGCACATGGTCCCTGGCCCAGGTTTCTGTTCCGGCTGGTTTCTGGACCCTTGCCCTCCCTCGCAGTCGATGAAGGGAAGAACTCTTTGGGGTGCTGGTTCTCACAGGCATGTTGGCCCCCGGGGAGCACCCACCCTGGGAGCACCCAGGAGTTTGCCGTGGGCCCACAGATGTGTGGGAACGAAGGGAGGGAGAGAGTCGGCCCCATGTACTCGGCCCTGCTCCCTGGGTGCCCTCTGGTGGCTGCTCAGCCAGGCAACCGTGTGGGCTCCAACAGTGACCAGATTTTAACATTGGTAAAGCAGGACACCATTGGCTGGGGGTGGGGTGGGGGTGAGGT